>JAKSZU010000017.1:44811641-45110477 GCA_026018925.1 Tupaia tana | reverse complement strand
CTAAGTGCTGGTATCATAATATTTATTGAGATTGATGAATAAAATTCTTAAAATAGTCTTGCTCATTGTGGTATCATTGAAAGCAGGCTATGCTAAATCCCATTTGTCTTGGATATAGGATTTCTGGGAGATGAATGGAAAGAGGAAATTAGTGGATTTTGAAGTGGATTGTGTAAGAATGAACAGTTTCTATAAAGGTCCCTTTTCTTAAAGTGACAAATGCTAGGAAAAAAAAGCCTTTAGCTGCACCCACATGACCTGGTAATTACAAGTCTAATTAAAGGGCAAGTCCCATATGTTGTGAGATGGAGAATGTGAGCACTTCCGCCTTGAAGTCTGTCCTGGGGCAGGACAGAAGGACCATGTAGTCTCTCCAGTCTGGGATTCCTATTACCAGTCTTGTATGCTGGGGGTTCTTCCTTGCAGAAAGGGATGCTTCGTTCTTTTGTTGTGTGAAGTTTGACAACCTGTGCTATTTATCTTATGCTGATTGATTGAAAAACAAAAACAAAACTGTCTCCAGGGTTGAGAGAAAAGCATTTGGTGGTCAGAGTGACTGCTGGCTAGGGCAGGACAGTCATCTCCCTTTGGAAGGGTGTGGGCGGTGACAGGGAGATGGTTAGAGGAAAGGGAGAGGACTCTGCCGGATGGTGTTAGAACGTCCTTGTGGCACGTTTCAGATGTCAGAAGCATTCCCTTTTCTTCTCTTTACAGCCAAAGAAAAAGGCAGGATACATATCTGCTCTTCTCCATCCTGTTCTTTGCATTGCATCTTGTTTGTTCAGTTTTCTCTACAAAGTTCTCTTGGTAGTCATTTAAATTTTATTTCTTACACAGTGCTCCAAAAGACCTGCCCTCTCCCTGTTCCCTATTTTTCCTTTTCCTTTTCCTTTTCCTTTCCCTTTCCCTTTTTCCTTTTCCTTTTCCTTTTCCTTTTCCTTTTCCTTTCCTCTCCTCTCCTCTCCTCTCCTCTCCTCTCCTCTCCTCTCCTCTCCTCTCCTCTCCTCTCCTCTTCTCCCCTTTCCTCTTTCCTTTCCTTTCCTTTCCTTTCCTTTCCTTTCCTTTCCTTTCCTTTCCTTTCCTCTTTCCTTTCTTTGTTGTTGTTGTAGTTGTTTTTGTTTTGGACAGAGCTTCACTATGCTGTGACCCTCCTGCCTTAGCTCCCCAGCAGAGACTCCAGGAGTGTGCCACCATGCCTCCCCCGCACCCCCAGCCAAACAGAGTCTGTGTTGCCTAGGGCAGGCATGAATTTGTAATCCTCCAGCCTCAGTCTTCCAGCTTGCTGGGATTACAGGCCCAAGGCATCACACTTGGCTTTTAGCTTGGACCAGGACTGAAACTTGGGTCTTCCATGTGGTTCCAGCCTGCAGAATAGACTCAGCACTGCAGCCACTGTGGCCGGGCCCTCTCCCAGTTTTGAGACAGCACTCCAAAATAGAGAAGCTAGACTAATTATTTTGTCTAGGAGAGTAATCACCAGCCTCATAGTCCACAAACACTGTAGACTACCCATCCTGTGTAACAATAATTATTACGATAACAGTAACAAGTGTTGAAAGTTTACTCAGAGGCGCTGGCATTAGGAAAATTCAGAGGACTTCCTTTAGTTAACAGTGGCAGAGGCAAAAACTGAATTGAGGCCATGTAAGTTCAGCCTAGGACAATATAAAAACAGAAGCTTGAGAGCCATTTGTGTTCCGTGCTTTTATTTTCAGGACAGATTTTGGTGATCTCTGGTTACTCTGGTCAAAGAAATTTTTCCACCACAAGGGAGAGTAGGAGCTATGGCTGGGCACAGATGCAGGTAAGGTTTTCCTGGTGTCTCAAGGTTTTCACTGAGCCCTGGACCGGGTGCCTTGAAACTCATGCCAGGTACGTGTGTGTGTGTGCGTGCCCAAGATCCCAGGAGGAGAATGGAGGAGAAGGGATTGTAGCATGGCCAACCCCTTTGGGGAGTAATTTCACACTTTCTCTCTCACTATCTCTCTCTCTCAGTCTATGGCGAGAGTATGTGCCTTAAGACAAAAATCTCTTAAAAAAAAAAAAGAAAACAATTTTAACTGAATGTCATTGGCTCTATATTCTCCAAAGTAGAAGGAGAAGTTTTCCACTGAGAGTGGGTGAAAATGGGGCTTTAGATACTGTGGTTATTATTCAGACTAGTCTGTAAGGGATCAGATGTGTCTCTGAATCACAATACATGTACCCTCACAGATTATAGAATTTAGTGGTATTCTCCGTCACCATTATGATCAATTCTCTACTACTATTAGAGGTGATAAATCCTCTGACCCAGTGACTTCATCTGTCAGCGTGTATGCTTATATAATGTCAGAGAACTGGCTGATATTGAGATGCCATTTTGAAGCGATATTTAACGTAGCCTTAAGATGTGTGGGACCTCCTGTAGTTGGAAAAACTGGACAAAGACTTTCTCAAGCCTCAGTGAATTCTCATTAATCTGAGAAGCCAGCTAGAAGTCAGGAGAGGCGACACTTTCTCCCTGCACCTTCGTGAGTGCCACACATCACTGTCTTTCTGTTTTCCCAACTGTCCCATAAAAATTGGGCAAGTCACTCATGCTCCAGACTTCCCGGAACTTTGGGGGATGACTGAATCAGAAATAAAACATTTTTTTTCCTCTTTTTAATTTTGTTGCATTTTTTCGTTGGGAAAGATTTACATTGAAAGGACTCTTCGTAAACAGCATATCTGTTCACAATTTTAGCAATTTGCCTGCATTTCTATTCTGAATTCAGCTATTACCCTTTAGAAGCTTTTGATGTCATGTTAAAAAACAAAAAACAGAAAACCACTCTTCTCTTTTCCACAGTCATAAAAAGAGCAGAAGTAATATTGCTATTCAGTAAGGAGTAGGTATCATTAGCTCAGCACATCAGAAAGCTTCTAAATATAGAAGAATTTCTTCTGAAATGATATAAAAATTAGAGTGTTTAAGCAAAGAATACCATTGTCATAAGCATTTCAATCCAAAAAAAAAAAAAGAATTTAAACCTTTAATTTCTCACTTCTCTATTCTCCAAAGTGCTAAGTAGGGAAAGTGTAGTGTCGATACTTATGAAAGCACATTTTTCCTTACCAAAGCAGTAGCATAGCCTTCTGGGTAATAAGGCAAATCAAAATTTAGGAGGACTGGGGTCTTCTAAAATCAACTACTGCCTGACCTTGATAGTGCTGTTTAGCCTTTCTGAGCCTCAAGTTCCCCATCTATAAAGTCGGACTCATAATGATCTTGCATTTATACACTCCTTTGAGGATTATAAAGGAAAGGTACTACATAAACCAGGAGCTTTTTATTTTTTATAGTTCTCAGCTGAGAGCATTATTAGCCGGGGTTCAGGACAGATCAATGAGGGGATAGGAAACAGGATTTTTAAACGAAGGTTAAACTAAAAGTTGTGCAGAAAGCAAATATTTATATGTTAACTTACGTAATCCCTTTGGCTTCCAATAAATGTTTGGAAATGCTTTTATAGAAAAAAGAAAATGGCCCATACCTATAAGAAGAAATTTCACTTGAGAATCCTGATACTCAACATTGGGAAAAATTTTGTTGTCTTTATCAAGATGGATTATATTTACTTCTCCAACACTCTGGTATATAGATGACTAAAACTTATTTAATAAATATACTGGTCACTAAATATCTCACTGCATGTCCCCACTGTGTCAATTGAAGTTTGGCTGGGCTATGACATAGCTACAGCCAAGTGGTAGAAGTCTCTAAGGAAGCAGAAGAAGGTGTACTTTTGGAACAGATATTAATTGTTTTCATTTAGGATAATAACAGTTCTCTCTGATGTCCATGAATATTGTTTTCCAGAACTAGACCAAAAGAAAGATTCCAACGTGTAGTATTAATGACACCCACAAGAGTCCCATAATCTTTGGAAGTAACTGATACTTTATAGCTAAAATAGATTATTATTCACATTAATAAAATTGATCTAAATTAAATGTGATCAAGATGAGGTAGGATTGTTATTTGGAGGAGAATAGCACAACCTAAATTAAAAGGATATAATAAATATATGAACTGCACACATGCTCTAACTATTTACAGAGCAGTAATGGGTGGGCTGGCTCTGTGGCAGAGTGGTAATGTGCTGCTCTGGAGAAACTGGATCCCACTTGGCGATTGAGGTTCAAATCCCTGGCCTCATCAGCCAAAACAAAATTGGGCATGGGTACAAGTGCCTAAGATCCAACAGGCCGAAGGACTGGAGGAAGGAGACTGTAGTTGACCAGACTCTTTTTAGGGTGCCTCTCTCTATCTTGCATTTGCTCTGTCATGAATAAAGAATAAAAAGATTGTTATGGGTAAAGCATAACACTAGATATTGAATAGTGCTAATTAAATAAAATATGTGTAATATAAAGAAGTCTTTTAGTCAAAGAAAAGGGTAAACAAAAGAAAAAACAGAAAAATCATTTGAGAATTCAATATCTTGGGGTCTTAGAACTACTGAGGTCATTGAAAGGGTTAAAATATACCAAGAGGAGTGCTGGCTAAAAGGAAAAGTGAATTACAAAAAAGAGGAAAGAAAAAAAGGGAATGAAAACATGTTAGGGCTTACCATTTTTGAAAGACTGAGGGATCAGCAGATGGCATGATGGTTACATTGCTGGACTCCCATATAGTTGACTGTGGTTTGAGTCCCGGGTCTGGAAGCTTTAAACTTATGCCAGATGTGTGTACATTTTTGCCAAAAATCCTGAGAGGAGAATGGAGGAGAAGGGATTGTGGCATGCCATACCCCCTGGGGGGTGATTTCTTGCTTTTGTCTCTCTGTCTCTCCAGTGAGCGTGTGTACCCCATAGCAAAAGTCTCTCTTAAAAGAAGCCAAAAATCAAAAAACACAGACTGAAATAACCATATGGGGGTGGTTTTTGCATTGTTTGGTGATGGAAAAATGACTTAAATACATATTAAATGCCTAAACTATATACTCTTTTTTTTTTTTTTTTGGAGAGATTTTTGCTATAGGGCGCGTGCGCTTGCCAGACAGAGAGAGACATAGAGACAGAAAGCGAGAAATCACCCTCCAGGGAGGATGGTCACGCCACAATCCCTTCTCCTCCATTCTCCTCTTGGGATCTTGGGCACGCACGCACACGCGCCCGGTGTGAGTTTTAAGCCACCGGGTCCGGGACGCGAATCGCGGTCGACTACGTGGGAGTCCAGCGACATAGCTATTACGCTAACTACTGGTTCCCACTATATACTCATTTGTTTTTTGAGAGAGAAATTTTTGCTATAGGGTGCGTGTGTGTGCTGGAGAGACAGGTAGAGACAGAAAGTAAGAAATCATCCCCTGGAGGGATGGCTATACTGCAATCCCTTCTCCTCTTGGGATTTTGGGCAAGTATGCACATGTGCCTAACCATGAGTTTCGAACCTCCAGATCTGGGACTCAGACCATGCTTGGCCATGTGGGAGTACAGCATCTTAACCACTATACCACCTGCTGGCCCCCCTACATACTCATATTTTAAAATAAAAACTTGAGGAATTTCCTTTCCAATATTTTGAAGAGAAGGATGTACAGGCGCCTTCTGTCATCAGTGACTCCAAAGATCAATGAAGGGTTGACTTGTGACATTAGGGAGTGGAGGAGACTGCATTCAAGTGTCCATTGCTAGTTATAATTAGAGGAAAAAGAGTGGAGTTTCAGGCCCTTTCAGTTCAAAGTTCTTGGCATTAGTAATTTTATTTTTTACACTGTTTTTCAGGACAACAGTCCTTGATCACTTAAAAGAAGCTTCTCAGGTGTTGCTTTGTACCACCATCTGATCCGAATGCATAAACAAACAGATCCCAAAGCCTAAGGAAGGACAAGTCTCCCCACAATGGTACTTTCTGTGTGAGCATTTGGTGCCCTATTGCTGAATCCAGGCAGCATAAACTTTGTACGGCTGACATTTTCTGACTCAACTCCTGCTATAATTGAAATTACTTTATTAAACAAGCTTGAATCATTTCAATTACTTCATGGCCTGGAGTGCCGGTGGCGTACATGACGACTACATGCTGATTAAATTAGAGCTTATACACCCCAGAAAGATGTGCACGCCAGAAAATGGCTTTCTCTTTCTTCAATATAAAAAAGCTCTCTCTAATTCATATTCACTGTATAGATCCCTTTGGGTTGTATATTAATATTCATAAGATAAACCACATAGCTAAAGCAGAAGATTAAAGTCAAGTCTCTTAATAAAGAAGCAAGAGTAATGACTACAGTAAAATCTCCAAAAATGCCATTATCCCCCTGAAGAGTGAACACTACTACTGTACATGTGTTGGAGCTGAGCGAGAGAACAATAAAAAATGAATTACTGCAGTGATTTGGATTTTAAAATCCGCTAGAGAGGAATGAGCAAACACAAACACTTAGACCAGTAGAAAGGAATACCAGGATCAGACGGGGGAACAAAGCAACAGCTGAATAGTAGAGTTTATAGTTCACCCTACTTTGGTAAATGCATAGAATTTTCTATTTGGAGACAGTACAAAAATTATTTCAATGAAATAGACTACGTGCTTCTGTCCTGGATTTGGTACTGAACTGTGAAGATTGGGGGTAAACTGAATCCCTCATCAGAGCTGCCAGGTCTATCTATTATACTTTTTGCTCTGGCCATTCCTGCTCATCTGTTCTTAATGAGATGATACTACATCTGCATAGATATGTCCATTCTTGTGTCCTCCTCCTCTTCATTCCACAGATGCATATTGAGTGTCTATTTTGTGTCAGGTTCATCTTTGAGAGCTGGAGATCTGGCACTCAATCAACAAAGCTCCTGCCCTCATGAAGCTCATATTTTGTGGGGGAAAACAACCCTACTCATCTAAACTAATACAGATAATAATTTTGAAGAGTGAGAAGTACTACAAGAAAAATGAAGTTGGTAAGATTAGAGAGGGGAGCCAGCAGGTGACATAGTGGTTAAGCTGCTGGACTCCCACATGGCCAACTGCGGTTTGAGTCCCAGATCTGGTGGTTTGATATTCATGCTGGGCACACATGTGTGCATATCCAAAATCCCAAGAGGAGAAGGAATTGCAGTGTGGCCATTCCCCCGGGGGGTGATTTCTCACTTTCCCCGTCACCATCCCTCTCTGGCAAGTGCACATATCCTATGGCAAAAATCTAAAAAAAAAAGAATAGAGAGCATGTCTTGGTTTTATTGGGGGAATGTTGTGCTTCTTTAGACAGGGATATCTGGGAAGAACTCTCAAAAAAGGCATTAGAGAAGAGAATGCTTGTACATTAATATTATAAAAAATAATTTATTTTTGTATGATGCTTTATAGTTTAGAGGACACCAGAAAACAAAATATATCATTTAGTCTTCATATCAATCTTGTGAGATCAGAATTATGATCTCAATTTTCTAAATGAAGCTAGGACAGCATAAGTGACTTGTCCCAAATGATATAGCAGTATATGGCAGGACTTAGGTCTATGGCTTATATTATAAAGATAATTTTCCTATGATGAAAGATAATTAGAGCGTTTAAATACATTGAAAACCCTGTTATTACAAAAATATTTTTCATAGCTCCTTTCAGTCCATGTGGGTTCATAAAGGTGTATGTAGTGATTCGGAGAGAATTAAACTCTTTCAAAAACGTATCACTCAGTTATAAGGTTGGGCATCCATTAACATTTGGTCAAAATCAATTTATAAAGGAACTGTGAAAGTCATTTCTGTAATTTACAAATATTCAAGATGTGGCTCTCATGTCACAAGGCAATGCTAACCTGTAGTCTAGTGCATTCTAAACTCTTTAGCACATCACAGTTACAGGGTAAAATGAAAACTACATCTGAAAACAAGAATATATACGTCATGCTTATGAAATTAAGGACCTAATGAAGTCCTTTATTTCCTCACGGAAGAAGATATCAAATGAGGTTCTTGATATACTCTACTTGCAAACCGCATGTTTCTCTAACCTGGCTGATTGAGAAATATCATTGTAAAAATATTCATTTCTTTTGAGTTACCCTGTATTTTTCATGGGGGCATTAATATCTCCTTTGTGTACTTTATTTATTTATTTATTTATTTTTGAGAGATTTTTTTTTTCTATAGGATGAGTGTGTTTGCCGGAGAGAGAGAAAGTGAGAAGTCACCCAACCCAGGGGGGATGGCCACGCTGCAATCCCTTCTCCTCCATTCTCCTCTTGGGATTTTGGGCATTCATGCATATGTGCCCAGTGTGTTTCAAGTCGCAGGGTCTGGATCTTGAACCATGGTTGACCATGTGCCATAATTTTGCTAATGGTTTCACTGTCAAATGTGGCTTTTCTAATTCTAAACCATAAGCATGATTTGCCTTGTTGAAACAATTCCTTCACCTTCAAAAGCTCATCTACTGCTCCCAGAGCTCAAAGCAGTTGCATCTGCATTTTGTTCCTTCAAGTAAGTTTTTCTATAAAAATGAAGACATGTCCCAGGTAGGGCGAACAGCACACAGGAAGCCTTGGCAAATGGAGGAGTAGAGTGACAAAGACAAACTGAACTGCATATGGAGTGAGGCCCCATCTGGAAAGGTGTAGGTGCCACAACGAAGTGTGAGTTTTATCCTTAGAATGATGGAGAAACACAGAGAGACTTTAACCATGGCATGAACAAATTTACATAGTTACTTAGTTTGCCATTGCCAGCTTATTTTTATATTTTTTTTGTGTGTATGTGAGACAGCGAGCACATCTGTTAGGCTCTTATCACACTGTGATCTCCTTTCCTCAGTCCTCCAGCTCTTCAGGGTACTGGGTGCCCAAGTGCAAGCCCAGCAGTTGTTTGGGGCTGACCCAGGATCTGAACAGCACCACCTATGGCTTCCAGCACCACAGGGCACTAGCATTACCGCTGGTGCCTTGGTTCCTGGGCCCCACTGTCTTCTTTCACTTCTTGTCTTATAAATTTCATGAGACAGGAACTGCATTGACTATGTGGGAGGATTTTTGTGTTTGACTCTTAAGCATATTAATAGATATAACCAAAGTAATTTTTCCCTTTCCTTCTTAGCAGTTTCTATTGTTTCTGAAGGAATTGTTAACATCCTGAAAAAAAAATTCATGTTTTCAAGTGTATTTTTCAAATACTTAGGTGTTTAGTGTATCCATATTCATGTCTTTGAGAGTGTTCATTCCATCCTCTTGGAAGGCCCCATTTTTTCCTTCTTTTATCCTCTCATCTCCTCAGAAAACAGCAGTTAAAGTCAGCACTGCACCAGAATTAGAAAGCAATGAAGATATCCCCGGGATTATCACTTGGAATCACACTGTTTTAAGCTGTAGTCTTGAAGGATTGAAAAATTGGATTTTAGGATTGAACACTGACTCAACAGTAGGTGCCTTCCTGTGGAGATTCACATTTTGTTCTATTTAAGAAAAAGAATGATTTATAAGGTTTGTTGGGCCAAGTTTCAGAAGACCTGAGCTCTTATGATGACTTTTCTACATAATAATAAGTGTGATTTTTGGCAATAAGTGAAATATGCATCATATATATATGATACAATATGTATGTATATGTGTATAATCATAATTTGCATAATGATCTATAAAGTAGGTATTATCCCTCTTTCAAGGTAAGGAGACCAAGAGTCAGAGAGGTTAAAAATCTCATCCCAGGTCACACTGGAAGTAGAACCTCACTTTGAACCAGATTATCTGTCTTCTAAGACACAACTTCTGATTATGTCACCCAACTCTTCCCCTCAGCTTACCAACTTTAGGCAAGTTAACCTCTGGGATCTTGGTTTTCTGTGAAATAGAGAAGTTGGACTACATTATCTCCAAACTTTCTAGCTTAGACATTCTGTAAGTAGTCCTTCTGAGATGTTACCTATTATGAACAATAGCATTATTTAATGAGGTCATTATTATTATAATTGAGAGAAATTTTTTCTATAGGGTGCATGTACTTGCCAGAGAGAAAGCAAGAAATCACCCTCCAGGGGGACTGACCACACCACAATCCCTTTTCCATTATCCTGTCAGGATCTTGGGCATGCATGCATGCAGGCCTGGTGTGAATTTTAAGCTGCCAGATCCAGGACTTGAACTGCAGTCAATTACGTGGGAGTCCAGCGATGTAACCATTATGCCACCTGCTGGTCCCAATGAGGTCACTATTTTATGTTGGGTTTTCAGAAACCATTTTCTTTATAGGTAACAAAAAGCATCAACTCTGCTGGATAAGTCCACATTAAATGATAGGGTGAATTTACCAAAGCACAGACATGGGGGTTGGCAGGTGGCATGGTGATTAAGGGTGCTGGACTCCCACATGGCCAACTGTGGTTCGAGTCCCAGACCTGGGGGCTTGCTTTCTTACCTTCCCTCTTGCTCTGTTTTTCTCTGTTCAAATTGAAATAAATAAATAAAGTTAAATAAAATTAAAAAAAGAGAGTGAGAGAAAATGACAAAAGCACAGACATTGGAGCCTGAGGTAGCTGATACCAGTCCTAACTCTGACACTCACTAGATAGGGCAATGTGGAAAAACCACTTAATTTTTTTCTTTTTTTTTTCTTTCTGGTAGAGTGTGTGTGCACTTGCTGGAGAGAGACAGAGAGACAGAGAAAAAAAGGAGAGGAGGAAGCACTTCCCCCCATGGAAAATGGTCACACTGTAATCCCTGCTTCTCCATCTCTCCCTCCTGTTGAAATTTTAGCTATGCACACACACGCCCAGTATGTTTCTCAAGTCACTGGGTCCAGAACGTGAACAGGGCAATCGGCCATGTGAGATCTGGCTAGCTTAAGCACTAAGTCCTGGAGCAGGTCCCCCAAATCATCTGGTATTTCTGAGCTCCAGTGTCTCTCTCTCTCTCTCTCTTACTCTCTCTCTCTCTCTCTCTCTCTCTCTATATATATATATATATATATATATATATGTATCTATCTTGGATAATATATAATACATAAATCGTGGAGCTATGTGAAAATTAGAGATAATTTTATAAAGTTTCAAGTTGTCATTGATGTTTAGTAAATATTATCATCAATATTATTACCATAGACACTTTCTGTCATTAATAATGACAGTAAAAAGGAGAACTTGCTATGTCTTCCTTTGATATCTACTAAGAAAAGGACCCGAGCCAGGTTGTTTGTTTACACTCAAAACATTGGGCTAGAACTTTGTAAATAAATAATAAACTGACAAATATAATATTTATTCATTCTTCTAACAACTATTAGTTGCAACACCTATTTTGTGTTGATGACTATCTAGACCATGGATTTAACAATAAACAAAACAAAGTTCTTGGGGGTCACAGAATAACATTTATAGGACATGAGAGAAATACAAAGATAAACATAAATCATGTCAGTTGTGATGAGGACAATGGAGAACAATAAAGCCTAGGGTTAAAGGAGAGGGTGTGGGCTTATGTGTAAGAAACTTCTTAGAGGGACCAGCAGATGGCTTGAAACTCATGCTGGGCATGTATGCATGTGTGCCCCAAATCCTGAGAGGAGTATGGAGGAGAAGGGATTGTGGAATGGCCATTCCCACTGATTTCTTGCTTTCTGTCTCTTTGGTTAGCACATGTGCCCTATAGCAAAAATATCTCTTAAAAAGAAAGAAAGAAAAAGAAAGAAGGAAGGAAGGAAGGAAGGAAGGAAGGAAGGAAGGAAGGAAAGAAAGAAAGAAAGAAAGAAAGAAAGAAAGAAAGAAGGAAGGAAAGAAAGAAACTGTTTAGATATCTACCTTTGTATGGGGGAACTCTGTCACTAAATGACATTTGAAGAGAGATCTAAGGGAAAGTGAAGGAGTAAATGATGTGGGTATCTGAGGAAGAATGCTCCAGCCAAGGGGAAAGAATGAGCCAGGGCTCTGTGGTGGAAATGTGCTTGAGTGTTTGGGGAAGAGCAAGGAGTCCAGTGTGCCCAGAGGCATGAGTTCTGAGAACTCCAGGAGATGATGTTAGAGATGTTACAAAAGCCAATCAGGTCAGGCCAGATAGGGTGTATCATAAGCTTGTTGGTTTTTCCTCTGAACAAGACAGGAATAGAGGAATTTAAGCATAGGTGGACCATAATCCGACTTCTGTGTTGTGGTAACAGTGTTGAGAATTAACTGCAAGAGTAGAAGCAGGAAGAATAAATGTGATAATTTAATGATCATGTTCAGGTAGTTTTAATGACATGATAGCAGTGAAGTAGAAACAAGTTGTTGGTTCTTGGGTAAGTGTTCAAGGATAGGGGTTAAGGAAACCAGATCCCACATGACTGACCACCCAGTTTGAGTCCTGGTGGCTTGAAAACCATGCTGGGTGTATATGCATGTGTGCTCAAAATTCTGAAAGGAAGGATAGATGGAAGAGAAGGGATTGCAACATAGAAATCTCATTATCTGTGGAGCGTGATTTCTTACTTCCCCTCTCTGTCTCTCTCTGGTGTATGTATGCACTTTCTAGCAAAATTTAAAAAAAGTTAAGGCCTAGCTGAGCTGGTTTGCTAATTTAATTAGTAACAGTGCTTAATAGAGGGAGGGGAGTCAAGAATGACTGGCCTGAGAAACAGGAAAGAGTTTATGGAGATTTATGGATCTGATGGTGGGGAGCTTAAGAAACCAGTAGTTCTGGTTTGGATATGTTAAGCTTGAGAAAGTTATATGATAGCCTATGGGAGATGCCAAGTAAGACGCTGAATAAATGATCTGAAGTTCAAAGACAAAAGAAGGTGTAGAGATAAAAACTCTGGAGGCAGAAGCAAATCTCTGGTATTTATAGACATGGAATTGAATTGGATGAAAACACCCAGAAAGTGAGTGTCAATAGACAAGCTCAGGCCTGAAGAGTGGGACTTGCTAATGCTCAGGAGTCTGGAAAATGAGAAGGAAGAAACAATGCAGATGGGTGGAAAGCAACCAGTGAAGCAGAGACCCCTGAAAGAGAGAGTGGAGCTAAGTAAGAGTGTTTCAGGCAAGGGGAGATACGTTAAATAAGATGAGAACTGGGAACTGACTCCTGGATTTTATGACATGAGCACACTCGCTAACTGTGCCAAGATGGCAGCAGTGGAGCCACAGGGACTGGAGCAGGTTCACAATGGAATGTGAAGACACAGAATGTTTACATTTTTACAATGTTTGCTGTTCAGAGAAATAGGGAATGGGTAGTAGTAGGAGGGACTTAGTGAGGTCAAGAAAGGATTTTAAAGATGGGAGATGTTACAATATGACAGCCTGTTGGATGGCAATAGAGACAATATGATTGAGAGTGAAAAACTGATGATGCAAAAGATTAATCATATATTGGGACCAGCAGTTAGCGTAATGGCTATGTCGCTGGACTCCCACGTAGTCGACCGCGGTTCGAGTCCCGGACCCGGCGGCTTAAACTCACGCCGGGCGCGTGTGCGTACGTGCCCAAGATCCCGAGAGGAGAATGGAGGAGAAGGGATTGCGGCGTGGCCATCCCCCCTGGGGAGTGATTTCTTGCTTTCTGTCTCTCTGTCTCTCTCTGTCTGTCTGGCGAGCGCACGCGCCCTATAGCAAAAAACCTCTCCAAAAAAAAAAAAGATTAATCATATATTAATCATATGTATATGATAGACACACACACATACACACACATATATATTGGTATATTGGGTTGTTGGAAAAGTCATGACATATTTTTTTCTATGCTTTCTATGCAAAAATGCATCATATATAGAGATACACACACACACACATAAAGAGAGAGAGAGAGAGCGCGCGCGCAAATGCAAGATGCTCATGAGCAGGTTAGACAGGATAATGTGAAATAGATAAACAGATTGGGGAGCTAATCAGATTGCAGATGTTGCGGGTGGGGTCTATGAAAAAATTCATGTGAATGGGTCAGTGGCATAGTGGTTAAAGTGTCTGGAAGCCACATGGCTGAGTGGTTCCAGACCCAGACTCGGCAGCCAGAGAAACATTCTGAATGTGTGCGCATGCCCGAAATCCAGACAGGAGAAGGGAAGGAGAAGGGATTGTGGCACGATCATCTCACATGGCAGGTGTTTTCTCACTTCCCCTCTCTCCCTGTCTTTCTGTGTCTCTCTCCAATGCATCTTCTGGCAAAATTAAAAAAAAAACAATCATGTGAACAAAATAGTGAGATGACTACAGAGACAGAATTGAGATTGCAGTAGCTGGGGCAGCTTTCTGTCTTTAATACTGAGGCTTCCAAACTCTCTCTGTGGAGGCCAAAAGTCCAGTCCTGGCATCCAACAAATTGGGAGGTTTAGGAGCAAGGCAGCAGGAAATATTTGATTACAGTCGAGAATGCATGGACAGAAATAGGCTCTTTCTGGGTAATTTTTTTTTTTTTTTTGGCAAGACAGGTCTTGTTACGTTGTCTGGGCTGGCCTCAAACTCATGATCCTCCTTCCTTAGTCTCTCGAGTAACTGGGATTACAGGCATGGACTACCACATCTGGCTATCTTCCTGGATTCTTGTGTCCAAACTGATAATGCGTCAATACTCCCCTGGTAAGATGGCGCTTTTCTTTGTTTTACTCTGAAGTTCACCATTTGTTCCTAAGGAGCAGGGACAATGTCTTTTACCTTTTTATGTCTTCCTCTAGTTCCTGTGGTGCTTTGTACATAGTGGCTGTTGAATGAATGTTTGTAAATTGAATTGGAAGTACTCCTCAATATGAGGGAATATGGAGCCAATGTAAGAAATTGAAAAATGGAAAATCAAGCCTTTCAGTCACGTGACTGAACACTCTGTCATGAACTGAGTCTGACTACCTTGATGGTTTAGTCATCTGGAGACAGAAATGAGGCTTCATGGGAAACTGTGCATAGACTGAGCTCTTGCAGATTTTCCTACCACTCGCCAGAGTATTTGAACACTTTCTTCTCAATCTTCTTTATGATTTAGTGAAAACAAAGTGCTTTACGCCCAAGTAACAGGATATTCCTCTTTTGTTTTAGCAAACTGGGCCAGTCGCTAGTATTTCTGCCAATAACATTCTGAATCAGAGAGTGGCAGAACAGGGAGTAAAATGTAAAGCAGAGAGTTTGAAGACGGAGCAGAGTCCCAGATACCAGTTCCATCTGCTTATTTCCAGCTGTGTGATATAGGGCAAGACCTTAGGATTCCGAGCGTCCATATTTTCCGCTATCAATGGTAATTCCTGTCCTGTTGACTGCATATCACCATGAAGATGAGATGAAAACGCCTAGGAAAAGATAAAATAGGTAGATGCTCCTTGCTGGGCCTGTGGACAGGCGTCAGGTGGGTTCCATTTCAGGGTTTCAGGTTCTGAAATTGAGTGCAAAATTTTGTATTTATGCATTTTTGCACATCCTCCCTATTTTCTCAAAGGTGTGTCATCAGATTCTCAAAAGGTTCTGGGATGACATTGCTGTAAAGTGGGGTATCAGCCATAGCAGTGTTGAATTTTTTGCACCATCTCTAAGTTGTAATAACATTTCTATACTCAAGTGAGGTTTAAAAATAGGCACTGCCTACATCAGCAGTCCTCAGACTTCAGTGAACAGCAGAATCACTTGGAAGAATCATCCAGAAGACTTGTTAAAATACACATTACTGGGCCCTACTCCTAGGGTTTCTGATTCAGTAGCTCTAGAAGGGAAACTGAATCTGCATTTCTTTTTTTTTCTTTTCTTTGGAGAGGTTTTTGCTATAGGGTATGTGTGCTTGCCAGAAAAACAGAGAGAGACAGAGTGACAGGAATCGAGAAGTCACTGCCCAGGGGAGAAGGCCACGCTGCAATCCCTTCTCCTCCATTCTCCTCTTGGGATCTTGGGCACACACGCACATGCGCCTGGCGTGAGTTTAAGCCACTGGGTTCGGGACACGAACCATGGTCGACTACATGGGAGTCCAGTGACATAGCCATTACGCCAACTGCTGATCCCTTGAATCTGCATTTCTAACAGGGCCCCAAGTGATGCTGACACTGCTGGTCTGGGGTCTGCACATTATGTCACTGGCCTATTCACAGGCACTGCCTCCATTCTGTGGGTATCCAGGAGGCAGGCTATCGGACAGACATTGGTTTTCAGGGAGTGGGTCTTGTTCTCTGATATTTCATGGTACTGTTGTCTACTTTGGGTTTCTCTGTTGAAAAGAAAAATAAATTTCCTTGCATTTTGGGCAATCTGCTAGGGCTGCCAACAAAATACCACAGACTAGGTGGCTTACACAGCAGAAATGAATTTTCTCATTGATTTTGGAGGCTACAAGTCCAAGATCAAGGAACCGGAAACTTGGTTTCTAACGAGGCCTTTTCTTTATGGCTTGCAGCTGGCCGACATCTCACTGTGTCCTCACATGACCTTTTGTCTGTGTGTGGAGATAGAAAAAGGTCTCTGGGTTCTCTTCCTCTTCAGAGAAGGATATTAGTTCCTATTGGATTAGGGCCCGTCTTTGTGTAACCTTAATTACCCCCTTAAAGAAGCTGTCTCTAAGTACAGTCACATTGCGGGGTAGGGCTTTAACATAAGAATTTTAGGGGAGCCCAGTCAAAGCAGGCAGTGTGTGTGAGTTCATTCTAAAGCTATCTTTTCTCTTGAGCAGCATGCCACGGTTCAACAGCTCTTCACATCTCCTTTGGGGGCCCAAATGGTGCACTGTTCCATACGACAACACGCCCGCTATTTCCCTGCTAATCTCCAAGGGAGGCAGAGCTTGCTGTCTCAACCTAGCAACTGCCAATGGCCGCCATTGGGCTGAATGGCCCTTCAATTGGGAAGTCATGGGGTTCTCTGGAAAGCCTTTCCAAGGACTTGAAAATAGGCTTTCTTTTGTAAAAGAAGGAAAGAGGCTTTTGGAAATAAGTACCTTGTGAAGATGTTTACATCAATGCTGAACAGGAAATAAGGACCCGAAATGTAAGTACCAATTGTAGTTTGAGTTCTTTCTTTTTGTTTTGTTTTGTTTTGTTTTCCTGTGAAACATGGCCCAAAGCTACTTGCACTGTCTTCTGCTTGAGAGAATGATACACTCACATTTTATATGACTGTCTTGGACAGCTACAAATAACACTGGTGAATAGCATGAACTCTAACTGCTAACTAGCAGCACTGGGATGAGGAACACTTGGGCAAAACCTGTCACTGCAAGGGAAGAGAAGGACACGTTTTAAATATGGCAGCGATTAGGCTCTGTGTTCGGAAGGGTTAAATTTAGATCATTTCATTCGTCCCTCACAAACGTCCTTTTCCAAAATCTGACTTCTGTGCTATTTTCATTTTCTCTGTCCTGCCTTCATCCTCATTTTCTATTTGTCTTTAATCCTTTAATACTTTCTTATCTTTACTTGACTACAGCATACTTAATGTTTGGAGAAATTCTTTTTCAATTAGGTTTGGTACCTGTCAAGGACCAGTAAATAAGCATAGTATTATAGATTAGATTTTTAAAAAGGCTCTTTAAGTTACATCGGTATGAACCATATTAATATTTGAGATGCCAAGGGGCTTTCGCAACCCTGGAACTCAGAGGAGATTCGCATGTCGTACTTAGTCTTTGACGTGTAGAGGAGGAAGAAGAGAACATTTTCCCTTTTATGTGAGCAAAACTTGTCTATCCAGTAGCAGGCAGAGTCTTAGAAATGCAACTCAAAAAGGCAGCTGCTGTGTGGGAGCAATCTGGTCTATTTGCCTCTACAGATGTCTTTGGAGGACCCCAACACCTATCCCTTTTAAAAGCAATTGGGACTTCCTCTAAAGCACTTGCAAACTATTATTAAACAAGTCAGGACTAGAGTATTAAAAATGGTGAAAACCTGTAAATCCCGGAGAAATCACGTATGGGTAAAACTGGCGATATTTATGCAGTAGTTTGGGTTCCTAACATCCCTATTTCTTGAGGCATTTGAATATTTTTGGTTTACAAAGTACTTCCACTTGTTTTTTTAATGTCAGAAGTGTCTACATTTTTACAACTCCTACTGAGGTATCTTATGTTCATTACTGTCTCCATAAAAGCTAGTGACTTGGTAGCAGTGGTGCATTTTATAAGCTGTCATGGGATACACCACATATTATGTGACAGCAAGGAGGGAGAAGACGACAAACAAATCATAAAGTTGTCCATTTTCGTAGACAATTTTATACCTATTTTCCTCAATTTTTTAACATTTAAAATGATATATACTTTTTGCAAAGTAAAATGTTTGTGCTGCTTTTTTTTTTCCCTTGGTGTAATTAAGGACTGTGCTCTTATCAAAACATACATTTGACAGTTTTTTCCTCTTTTTTCGACCAAACACAATGAAGAGGAGACTTGAACACTTGTCCCTGGCTGTATTGTGAATGACCTCAGAAACTCGGAATTTCTTTCTTCGATAGAAAGAGATCAGAACACCAAATCTGCAAGTCCAGATGAAATATGGAGGCTGAGATGCAGTGCAAGGAGCCCACATGATTTGTGTTTCCCATCTCGCCTGCATTTGCATTTCTGCTGGGACGTAGTCACCACTGTAAACGAACACCTTGGTGATTTCGTTCATGAAGCCATCTGTGGAACTTTGCTTCATGTGACACAATCCCACTTGGCCCTTCCACTCCTGAGAAAGTTGGGTGTGAAGCTAAAGGGAACACTATGTAAAACTAAATCTAAAACCTTCAATTCAATCATGTAAGTATTTGAAACTTTAGCACATAAATGAAAAGCACGATTAACATAAAAAGGCAAATGATAAATTGGGAAAGTATGTATAGTGAATATGAGGGCTAAATGGTTAACTGCCTCGTGGCATAAAGAGGACTTCACAATCTATAAGAGGAATCTCAAATCGCAATAGAGAAAGGAACAAAGAACGTGAATAGGCAATTTATTAAAGGATAAAAGTAATGGCTAATAATGAGAAAAAGTCAAATTTCATTAGCCACAAAGAAATACAAGCTATTATCAAATACTACTCCTCTTTATCAAATTGGAAAGATTAAAAAAGAGAACTTTAGATACTTAATCATTTATTTAGTACAAATGGCTGCCTTCAGGATGGCTCTGAGATAGCTGAAGATGAGACACTTCCCTGGACAGCATACATTTCAGAATGTGGACAGACACGGCCTGGAATCTTCCTCCTGCTGGGCAATGCTGCCATAGAGAAGAGACCAGACTGTGGGCGCAGGCACTCCCACTTAGGGTCCTATACTCCTACCTCCAGTTGACCCCTAAGAGGCTGCTAGCTTCTTAAACCTTCTGAGCTTCTAATGTGTCATCTATAAAATGAGGATAATGCCTAATTTGCAGTTACTGTAAAGATACAATGGTATTAAAATGCTAAGTTGGGGGCCACATGGGAAGTTTCAGTTTGAGTCCAGATACGGCAGCTTGAAACTCATGCCAGGGGCGTGTGTGTGTGTGTGCCCAAAATCCCAAGAGGAGAATGGAAGAGAAGAGATAGTGGCTTGGCCACAAGCCCTGGGGGAGGGGGTGTTGATTTCTCACTTTCTCTCTTACTGTCTCTTTCTCTTTGGTGAGTGCACGTGTCCTAAAAAATAAATAAATAAAAAATAAAAAAGCTAAGTAGTTGCTAAGTTGCTAAGTAGAGAGACAGAAAGACAGAAAGCAAGAAATCACCCTCCCAGGGAGGACAGCAACACCACAATCCCCTCTCTTCCACTCTCCTCCCGGGATTTTGGACACATGTGCATATGTTCCTGAGGAGTTTAAGCTGCCAGATCTAGGACTCGAACCATGGTCGACAACGTGGGAGCCCAGCAATGTAACCATTACGCCATCTGTTGGTCCCAACCTTCAACTTTTCTCAAGGCAGTTATATATATTGTAGCATATACTTAAGCAGTAAGAGTATTTATAACAAGCTGAAGCAGTTGAATTATGTTAAATGTTGCTTGTTCACCACATTTCATGAAACACTGTTTAGATGCATGTTGAAAGACCTGCCTTTTTGTAAAACTCAATATGAGACCTGTGTCCTGTGTTCACAATGGAAAGATGTGGCATGTTTGTTCATTCTGGTTTCATTAAATAACCTGGAAGGCACATAAGTTTAGTCTTCTTTTTAAGTTAATGGGGAGACTTTGAGAGGTAACAGCCATACTTTAGGATTTTGGTCTTCATGTCTGTATGAAATTCTGAGTCCTCGATTTAAATCTTTCATTGTAATGCTATTTCCTCTCAGGTGCAGTGCGCTAAGTGAAACTTGTCAAATAAACTTTCCTTTTAAAGAATGAAAAAACAGGGACCAGCAGTTAGTGTAATGGCTATGTCGTTGGACTTCCACGTAGTTGACCGCGGTTCGAGTCCCAGACCCAGTGACTTAAACTCACGCCAGGCGCATGTGCCTGCGTGCCCAAGATCCCGAGAGGAGAATGGAGAAGGGATTGCAGCGTGGCCATACCTTCTGGGGGGGTGATTTCTCGCTTTCTGTCTCTCTGTCTCTCTGTCTGGCGAGCGCACGCGCCCTGTAGCAAAAACCTCTCCCCCCCCCCAAAAAAAAAGAATGAAAAAACAAACAAATAAAACAGGCAACTTGAAACTATTTTCCTTTTCACCAGAACTCCATTCAGAATTGTGCAGCATGGAACATAAAATGTACACACAGTGGAGTGAGACAGCTAAGCAGGAGACAGAAGTGTCCCGCAAAAAGAGAAGCCTGACCCTGGGTAACAGGCCTGCCTCCCTGTGCAAAGTACACACAGGAGAACCGAAGCAGTTGCAAGGATATTGCAGAAGCAGGCCAGGAATGAGCCTCTCTAGAGTTAGAGAACTGCAAGGAATGAAGTTGCTGCGCTCACAAAGTGCACATTGCTTGGAGACCGAGAGACTGAGAGAAAGTTCTGATCCGAGGAAGCAGCCTATGTGTGTGATTATGGAAGAGCCTGGAGCGTGGAACCAGGCTCAGCTAAGACCAAGTTAGAAAAGCAACAGGCACCCTCTGACAGGAAGACGCTTCTCTAATTACATAGTGACGAGCAGGCAAAATGAACATGGGAATAACGCTGCAAAATGTTTATAGCTTACTGGGTACACGCATAGCTTATACCTGCTAGCTCAATATTACCCCATCTGAAAAACAACATTTTAAATCTCCCCCCAAATCCAAACAACGCCCTTTCCTTTATTTCTGGGAGTCTTTAAAGAACAGCGGTCAGTTGACTGAAGTCACTAGTAACAACCTCCTCCTTGGATCCATCTCCTCCTCTTTAATGCTACTTGCCACCTGTCCACACCTGTTGCTGCAGACTTTTGGAGAAGCTCGTTGGCTGGCTCTGACCTCATGAGATTACCAACGCTTGTACGTTCCTACATACTTCCTAAACTTCTAGTCTTGGGGATTCAGATCTGAGTAGGTCTTGGCTGAAGCTGGATAAAGAATCTCCTTCTCATTTTAGCCAGACCTTTCCAGGCTCCCTGAAGTCAGTTGGCCGGTGCTCATCATCTTCTCTGTGGAGTCAAAAACCTGTCCAAGAGACCCCAGTGGACAATAACCCACCCCTGGTAATGTAACTTCTGTGTCTTCCGTTATAGTCCCTCACTCCATCAGAGTTCTTTCTCCTCTGCCAAGTGTAACAATTCCTCTCCCCTCTTCTTATCTCAGAGCTGACTTGCTGGAGACCAGAGACTTCATGTGAGTGGTGAGTGTGGTCTATAGCCTAAATGCATACATAGCTCAGTCTAACCTGTTTAAGTTAACTCGTAGGAAGGCTCTTATTGCATCGTGTTCAAGCTGTCATTCTCAATCTTTCCCTGTCATTGTCATTATAATTTTTCAAGAGTAGAAACCATGGTTAAAGAACACATAGAGTAAACCTCAGTGAAAATTAAAATGAGCATCCTGCATCTTAAAGCTGGCTGACCAGCATGGCAGGTCTCTGCCCCTTCCCACGGGGGCTGGGCAGGCTTGCTCTGGGCCGGGTGCCCTCATCCCTGTGCCTCTGACTAGGTTAGGCTTCCCGATGCTTCGTCTTACCAGCTTACAATTTTCCTCGGATAACATCAAGCAATTTCTCATTTCCTTCCTCCTTGGATGTACAATCTTTCAAATATTCATAGATGTTTTTTCTGCCTTTTTTTGCTGTGAACCTGGGGTATTTATCTTTAGTCCTTCAATCATACCAGTTTTACTGTTCTGAATTCTTACCAAATGCATGACAGCTGGAGCTTTCTAGATCCCGACTTTCAGACTGGAATAAGAAGGTAAAAGCATTTGGGCAAATGGCCTTGCGACTTGCAGCCATAGCCCGGGATGGTGTCCTCTGGCTGAACTTGACCCTGTGTCATTTCTCTGGGTCTGAACCTCCATTTAGATTTTCTTGTTGTTTCTGAATTCAGAAAGAACAAAACTAGCAACTTAGTGGCAGGTTTTGCTTTGTTTTGTTTTCTTGCAATTTTGCCAGAGGATATGTGTGCTCACTGGAAAGAGAAAGAGAGTGAGCGAGAGAGCAGGAAAGTGAGAAAGAATCCCTGCCCTGCTGAAGGGACTGGCCGTGCAATCCCTTCTCTATTTTCCTGGGGCACACATGCACGCCTGGTGTGTTTTACAAGCTTCTGGTTCCAGGACTTGAGCCACATAGTAGGCCATGACAGTTGCTTTAACCACGATGCCACCTGCTGGGTCCTATATTCTGTTTGGTAGTAGAGTGGGGTGGAGTGTGAGCTAAGGAGTGAGAGCTTGGTGCTGCACAGAGCCAGGTGAGTAGCCTTGATAAGTGACACAGGTCTCTGAGTTCAGTTCCCTTGTCTGCAAAATGGTGATCATTTCTGAGGCTAAAGTGAGATGTTGAAGCACTTACGACTCTAACTATGGTGGGCACATAGTAGACACAGAATGAAGAGGAGATTTACTGCTATCAGGTACTTTGGAGCCAGAGAAACCTTGCTTTAACTCCCAGTTCTGCCGCTTGCTAGCTGTGTGACCTTCAGCCAGGGTCAGTAGATTTCCTGTAAAGGGCAGATAGTGGAAGTGGCCCACAAGTAGAATGGCTTTGTGGGCCACATGGCCTCTGTTGCACCTGCTTGACTCTGCCATTGTTGTGTGAAGGTGACTGTAGATTCTACACAGATGTGCAGGACTGTGTCCCAATAAAAATGTCTTAGTTTGTTTGGGCTGCTATAACAAAATACCATAAGTAGCTTATAAACAACAGAATTGGATTTCTCATAGTTCTGGAAGCTGGGAAGTCCAAGATTGAGGCACCAGCAGAGTCAGTGTGTGGTGAGAGCCTGTTTCTTGGTTCACAGATGTCACCTTTTGCCTATGTCCCACATGTAGAAGGGACTAGCTAGTTCTCTGGGGAATAAGCAGGGCATAAGACTCTAACTAATTCACTGGTGTTTGAATGTGTACCCCACCCCCAATTCGTATGTTGAGCCATTATAATGGAGTCAAAAGGGTGAAAACTGGATCCAATGATGGCGTGCAAAGGTAGGGCCTCGGGGAATGACTTAGGATTAAGGTCATCAGAGTGGGGCCCTCATGATTGACTCCTGGTGGGCTTGTAAGGAGGGAATGAGAAAGAGAGAGAGGCACAGGAACACAGACCACTCTCTCCTCCCTCCACCACATTGTGATGCAGCCACAGTATCCCCACCAGGGGTGGGCCTCCAAGCTGTGGGCTGAATAAACTTTTCTTTCATTGTTAATTTGCCAGAGAGCACGTGTACTCACCAGAGAGAGAGACAAAGAGAAAGAGAGAGACACAGAGAGAGAGACTGGGCTGTGGTCATGCTGTGATTCCTTTTTTTCCATCCTGTCATTTCTCCATCCTGTCAGGATTTTGGGCACACACACGTACCTAAAATGTTTTTCAAACCACTGGTCAAGGACTTGAACGTGAGGTCAGCCATGTGGGATCTGGTTCCCTTAGCCACCAGGCCATGGGGCTGCCTTTAAACCTCTATTTTGATAAATCATTCAGTTTATGGTATTTCCTATTATTAACAATGGAAAGAACTAGAACAGGCAGTAATACTATTCATGATGAATCTATTCCTATGACCCAAAATTCTCACCTCCTAATACCATCACATTCGTGATTAGGTTTTAACATATAAAATTGGGGGGGGGAACACAGTGCTGCACAGAGCCAGGTGTGTAATATTTAGACCATAGAACTTTATAGACTAGAAATTTGAATTTCACATCACTTTCGCATGTCACAAAATATTATCTTCTTGACTTTTTCAATCATTTAGAAATGTATTGTTAGCTTTCTGGTCAGACAAAAATGATTTGGTTTATGGGCTTTGGATTGCCAATTCTCCCTTGGGTAAATACTTTATAACTCTCAGTTTTTTTTTCCCCCAATTGGGTTGATATTTCTTTTTTTCTAATTATCTTTTTAAATTTTATCTTATATATTTAATCACTATACATCACTTTGCTTGTAAGTTGAATTTACTCAACATGAATATGTTGGTATTTCAACAAGGGAATGTGCTTAGCATCTACTAAATTTTCAATAAGTTGTTGTTATTCTTGTTGACATTAAAAAGTGGAGACCTGGGTTGGTTCTATGGTGCAGCAGTAATGCAGTGCTCAGGGTAAGCTAGATCCCATGTAGTTACCGTGGTTTGAAGGCCCGATCCGGCTTGCCTGAGACATGCCAGACATGTACACAAATGCCAAGATCCAATGGAGCACTGGAGGAAGGGGATATAGCATGACTTGTCTCTGTGGAGTGGCTGTCTCTTTCTCATGTACTTGCACATGCACTCTATCATGAATGGAAGAAAAAGTGGAGACCCATGTGCTGTAATGATCTAGACTTTTACTGGATCACCAGAAAACTCATAATGTATTTTTCTATGCAAAAATGAGTTGTGGCTTTTTTGATGACCCAATAGTTTAATGCTATTACAATTAAGGATAAAGTTTTCAGTTTAGTTCTGTTTTCTAGCTTGCCTTATTGAGAATCGTAATTGAATAAAATCTAGTTTTAAAATGTCATTTATGAGCCTTACATTTGTTATACAAGAAAGAATCCGTCTAGTCTTCATCCTGGGTTCCTGAGAGAGAGCTTCTAGGTCAGAGTTTAAGCCAATGAGGTGACTAGTAGTGGGCTCCTGGTTTCACAAGTCCAAGACCAAGCCATGTGATTAGAAGGTTGGGGCTTTGGACTTTAGTATATGCCAAGCATCAAGCATATACTTGGCATATACTAAATTTTCAATAAATTGTTGTTATTATTCTTACTCACATTAAAAAGTAGAGAGCTGGGCTCATTCTCTTTACCAGTCTAACCACCTGGCCTTGGGAATGGTAAAAGGGGCTGGAGGTTGAGTTCAATCATGTGGTCCACAATTAAGTGAAGGCTGGGTGAGCTTCCCTAGCTGGTTACCATAAGCCAATGTGCCCTGAGGACACGGAAAGTTTGCATTTGGGACTCTTGGACCTTGCCCTGTGCATCTCTTTACTTGAGCAGCCTGACTTATGTCCTTTATAATAAAACCATAATCATAAGTACAGTACTTTCTTGAGTTCTATAAGTCATTCTTTTAAATGATAAAACCCAAGAGAGTGATGGGAGCCCACCCATTTGTAGCCAGTTAGGCATGTGAACCTTTAATGAACCTTCGAGTTGGATCATAAGTGGCTAAATGGGCCTAAAATTCAAAATGGAGTCTGGCCGCTGTTAGGTGACTAAGGTCATTTATATATATGTGTTCCTGGGAAAACCACAAACTGAACTTCTGAACTTTTGTTCCTGAACCAAAAAGACTGTGACCTATGTCAACCCATCGGGACTGAACAAGCTTCCATAGTTTATGTGCATAGAGGACCTGAGTGAGAACCTTTTGCTTTAACAGACAATCCCTCTTTTTCCTCTTGAAGCACACTTTCACTTGTGCTGAAGGCTACACCTTTCTGGTTTGCAAACTGTTCTCTGAATCCAGTCTCCCTTTCTCTCACAATTCCTTTGCAGAGAATTTCGTTAACAGTCAGAGTGGGGATGGCCTAGCAACCCTGGGGCTTCAGCTAGTGTCTGAAGTGAGGACAGTCTTATGGAGGACTGCACTGCCTTTGAAGCTGTGCTAATGTTAGCCCGAAGTGCACTGCAACATCTAACCCCGACACTGAGGAACTCACATCTTAGCCTACTTATTTAGTGAATACGATGAAATAACGAAGATTAGAAGTGACTCTTTGAAGCTGGTGTTTCAGAAGCATATAGTAATAAAGACGATGCCAGATTAAAGATATATTCCTGCTCTGAAGAAGGTAAGATAAAATATTCCAACAACGAGGACATGCATACACTTATTCTACATGTCTAAGGTCACCAGATTTAGCAAATTAACATACAGGGTATCCAGTTAAATTTGAATTTTCTATAAACAACAGATAATTGTTTAACAGAAGAAGTATGTTCTAAATATTACATGGAATCTGCCAAACTCCTTTTATTATTTTTTTATTTGTCAGAAGGCATGTGTGCTAGAGAGAGAGAGAGAGAGAGAGAGAGAGAGAGAGAGAGAGAAAGAGGTATAAAACACCCCCAAATGGGGTTTAGTCACACTGCAATCCCTTTTCCATTTCTCCTTTTTTGGTTTGGGGCATGCATACACATGCTACTGGCATGTTTTTCAAGTCACCAGGGTGTGATTTGAACCACATGGTCAGTCATGTGGCATCTGACTTCCTTAACCACCAGGCCATGGGACTGGCCTTACAAAACTCTTGAAGAAGGGGAAATGTTCCGGCTTCTTATCTTGGTTCTAGCCGGGCTCGTAAAGGAGGAGAGAACCAATTGTTGACTCTGCCTATTCCTACTAGTTCCACTCCAAGGTCATGGGCGATGTTAAGGGACACGGGCTCTGTCTGTAGGTGCTACTAATGCTCTGTGACATCATAGGGCCATGCAATGCACTCCCTGCACCTTCCTGTCCTGAACCCGGAGGCTGCTGACCCTTCCCTACTTATCCTTGCCCTGTGCATCTCTCCCTCCTGGGGGTGAACTGCTCAGCAGGGCCTGGCTTATGGGGCAGGAGAACAAGGAGGTTTTTTTGTTTGTTTGTTTGTTTTTTTAGTATTTTCTCAGGACCAGCAGATGGTAATGGTTACGTCACTGGACTCCCATGTAGTTGACCGCAGTTCAAGTCCCCGACCCAGTGGCTTCAAACTCATACCAGGCATGTGTGCATGCATGCCCCAAATCCCAAGAGGAAAGTGGAGGAGAAGGGATTATGGTGTGACTATTTTCCCTGGGGGATGATCTCTTGCTTTTTGTCTCTCTCTCTTTCTGTAGAGTGCAAAACAAAACAAAACACAAAAAAATATGGCAGCAGCTAACTTACGGGGGACTGTTGCTAAAAGCCAGGCCCATGCCCATGTTAGTGTCCTCAATCCTCACAACAATCCTATAGTAGGAACTATAATATTATTAACTCATTTTATAGATGATGAAACCGAAAGGCCGAGAAATTCAGTACTTGCCTTGGGCCATGGAGCTAGTTAGTAGCAGACCAGAATTTGAATTCGGAGTTCATCGCTTTATAGAAGAATTCCTCCAGTAATCTGACTTGCCTGAGGAAGAATGTTTAGGGGACAAGACTGGTGATAGGGAGGGAGATGTCCCTTTGTGGCTTTAGGCTGAACATCGCTGACTCTTGTGCAGGAAGAGGAGAGAACTAGTCAAGGCTGCTGCAAACAATTGTCCATGCATACCCCAGATGATGTGTGGACAGGGGGCCAGTCGCCAAGTTACTTGTGACCAGCATCATAAAGACAAGTCCCCCAAGCTTGAGGAAGAATGTGTCAAGGAGTTCTTTTCTAGCTTAGGGCTCTCAGAGGGTTGTCAAGTGGTCTGATGCTCTTGTTTCTGCTCTGGATGGGGAGGAGGTAAGACTGGGCTGCATTTTGCTCAAGCTGGCCATTCCGAAGGTTGTTCAGACACATTGATGGTGTGTGTATTTCCTCCCTAAATCGGCATGCTGAATTATCCCTTTTCCTTGTCTTTTTCACAGCCTCTGTTTATAGATCCTAGGGGATCAAATCTTACTTTTACAACACTGCAACTTTTCTCAGCAAGCTTTTACTGTGAAGGGCAGAGACAACTTTTTTTTTTTTCTTTTTCAAATGTGTCTTTAATTATAGGAGAGAAAGAATAAACTATAAATAATTTTTACACGGGTGTGTGCATGGATAATTATTTCTTGAAAAGAGTAATAGACAACAAAGTATGCCCAGTGGGTGCACAGCAGTGTGCTGGCAATATTGATCGGGGGACTGGAAGCTTGTTATCTGATGAGGAATTAGAAAGAACCTTGCAGCTCATTCGAGCTCTGCGTGAGCACGTTGCATCTGTGCTCCGCTTCCGCCCCGGCCTCCCATCTGCTTGAGGATGCGATTCGAGGAGTCAAGGTGGAGACTGTGATCTATGGGGCTCGTGATGATTGGATCCTCACTCCTTAACTGTGCCTCTCTCTTTCCCAGCAGGGGCCAGTGACAGCTGAAACTAGCTGGAGTCCTCTTGGGAGGGATTCTATATCGAGACACTTCAGGCAGCAGGGTCCCGGGAGAGAGCCATCAGTGTAAAATAGATGCCCTGTTATCCGGTGGCAGCCTAAATTTGTGGAATTTCTCTGGCTCCTGGCAGAACTGCCGGCACTGGCTTAATTTAATGGTGGCAAATCCAGGGTGGGGGGAGAGGGTTGAGGCCAAATTGTCTGGAGGGCTGGCTCAGCGTCCTGTCTTCTCTTCCCCCTTTCCCACTCCTGCCCCTCCTCCTGTGTTCCCGTTCTCTGTTAATTTGTTAATTTGTCCCAGTGCCATCTGCGCTGTTGCCCCAGCTAAGAACCCCGGGACCATTTCCAGTTCTTTTTCTTATCTCTCATGGCCAATGAATTGTCTCTGTCTGATATTTGACCTGCTGCATTTGTTCAGAAGAGAGCACCTCTTCCACCATTGAGACCTTGCCCTTGGGCACACTCTTGTCATGGGCTGCTTACATCAAGATGGCTTTCTAATCCATTTTTCTGCTGTCAGTGTGGCCCTCTCCAACTTAATACAAAGACATTCCAGAGAGATTTTTTGACGGTGATAGTTCTCAGACTTTGCTGCATACCTGAACCATCTGGGGAATTTTTTTTTTTTCCCCAAACTCTTGATGTCCAAATCGTGCTCCATACCAATTAAATCAGAATCTCGTGGGGTTGGATTCTGGCATCGACATTTTTAGATCTTCCAGATAAATCCCATGTGCAGCCATGTCTGAACTCTCTGTTTTGAATCATGAATCTGATTCTGTTTCCCTTATTCAAAAACCCCTCAGTGGCTCTCACGGCCTACAATACTGAAAGCCGTTACAGGCTCTCCTCTCTTAATGACAGAGTTCTGTTCTTTGAACTTGGCCATTAAGCGAATTGTTTGATTGGCAAAGAGCTTAAAGGTGGATGTCTTGTGGTATGTCATGGTGCCACAGGGTGTGTGCTTTTCAATAGATATCACATGACCCCACACTAGAATGATGCAGTTCTGTCCATACAAAATGCACATATTAGATAAGTGCCAGAATGTGACAAAACTCACCAGAACATAATAATGTAAATCCAGAGTAATTATTTTTATTTATTCCAAATACTCTTATGGGTGAATAATAAAGTACAAGTTGATAAACAAAATGTGCAGTCTGGAGTGATTGCAAACACTCCTGTAGTGAATACTAACTGACTGCAGAAATGAGATACAGACAGAGAAAAGGGATTCTTGAGACTCACTCAGACTGTCTAAGGGGATTCTCCACACTGCAAAACTGGTCAGAAGTATGAGTGGTGTTAAATAGGTAGGTCAGTAAGTAAAGACCGACTATACTTCTTTCTTTTTTTTCTTTTTTGGAGAGGTTTTTGCTATAGGGCATCTGCGCTCGCCAGACAGACAGAGACAGAGAGATAGAAAGCGAGAAATCACCCCCCAGGGGGGATGGCCACACCGCAATCCCTTCTCCTCCATTCTCCTCTCGGGATCTTGGGCACGCACGCACACGCGCCTGGTGTGAGTTTAAGCCACCGGGTCTGGGACTCGAACCGCGGTTGACTACATGGGAGTCCAGCGACATAGCCATTACGCTAACTGCTGGTCCCAAGACTGACTATACTTCTTAACTTGGAATTACTAGCTTATGATATGGCCTTACCCAATATTTTTAGTCTTATCTATACCTCATTCTAGTTTTAGTTCTAACTGACTATCTTGGATTACTCACTATTTCTTACATATGCCACGCCCCTTCTTTCCTCAGTGATTGTATTCATGGTATTTCTTCTTCTAGGATTACTCTTTTGTCATTCTTTTATTCAGACAGTCTTTTAATTATCTTTTTTTGCTATGCACCAGATGCCGTATTCAGCAATTGTCATACAGGGCCAAGTCTCTTATTCTCTGATTCCACTTCGGTGTGCAACAATTTAATCCAATCACTTCTGATACTAACTGATATAGGAGTTAGGAGAGAGTGTTCATTGATTTTATATGTTAACTTGACTAGCTGTGGAGTGCCCAAATATCTGGTCAAATGTAATTCTGGGTGTGTATGTTATGGGTATTTATGGATGAGTTTAGCATTTGAATTGACAGACTGAGTAAAGCAGATTGCCCTTTCTAAAGTGGGTGGGCCTCCTTCAATCAGTTGAAGTCCTGACTAGAACAGAAATGCTGACTGTACTGTGAGCAAGAGGCAATTCCTCCTGTCTGGCTGCTTGAGCTGGAATATGGTCTTTTCCTGCCTACACACTCAAAATGAAGAATTCGTGTATTCTGGGTCTTAATCCTGCTGGCTTTCAGACTAGCACTACACATCAGCTCTCCTGGCTGTCCAGCTTGTTGATTGGAGATCTCGGGACGTCTCAGACTCTACCAAGGTTAGAGGTAATTCCTTATTAAAAGGTATTTCTGACTGAGAGCATTCCTATCCTTTAGGTAGATACCCAGGAATAGAATTTCTAGATCATATGGTAGTTCTATATGTAGGCCTTTGAGGAACCTCCATATTGTTCTCCACAGTGGCTGTACTAATTTATATTCCCACCAACAGTATAGGAGAGTTCCCTTTTCTCCACAACTTCACTAGCACTTATCATTCTTTATTTTTTTTTTAATATCAGCCATTATGACTGAGGTTAGGTGGTATCTCATTTGCACATCCATGTTTATTGCAGCATTATTCACAAATGCCAAGACATGGAACCAATCCAAATGTTCATAAACAGATGAATGTATTGAAAAAGTGTGGCACATATACAATATGGAATGCTACTCAGCCATAAAAAACAATAAGACCCTACCATTTGATAGAAAGTAGATGAACACAGAAGATTTGCTGCTAAACAAAGCTAGCTTGACTATGAAAGAGAGACATTGTATGTCCTCACTTAATATATACTGAATGTCTGCACTCTATAGCAGAAACTGAAATATTAGATGGTATAAAATCATGGAGAGAAACTGTAGATACTAGATACAGTATGGGAGGAGGATGGGAAATGGCAAAGGGGGAGAAGAAGTGAGTCATGAAGGAAACTTTTTTGGAAAATTATCTGTTGATGTTAAAATGTATGATAATGTATTTGATTGAGCCAACATACAGCATATTCTGGATAGGCACTCCTGGACAGGCACTCCTCACTTAATGTGGATGAGAAAATTCATTTTTTAAAAAATAATTATTTATTTAATTTTATTTATTCATTCATTTATTTTTAATTTGACCAGAGAGAAACAGAGATAGAGAAAGAGAAAGGGAAAGTGAGAAAGCAAGCCACCAGGTCCAGGGACTTGAACCTTGGTCGGCCATGTGGAAGTGTCCAGTGCCTTAACCACCATGCCACCTGCTGGTCCCCGGGAAAATTCATTTTGTATGCTGTTATAATATACAGTGATTGTTTACAAAATAAATATTTCTTCTTTAAAAAAAAAATAATGTGGTTTATTTCTAAGCATGAATAGGAATGACCGACCCAGAGAAAGGAAAGCATGTCTTTCGCAGGGTGCTCAGATACAGGAGTACCTTTTTCTGGTTTTGAGAGTGAGAGACAAATTTTGGAATTTAGTGAAAAGATCCTTTCCATTGGTCTGGCCCAAAAAGGCAGGCCATCTGGAAGCAGGAGTGAAAGGGGAGCTCGTAGGTCATAGGTGGGTTTTACAATTTTTAGGTTGGTGATTAGAAAAGCAGGTTTGTGTCTTGGAATGAGATCAGCAAAATAATGTACTTTAACAGAGATAAGGAGAAAGATACTATGCCAGGGATAGGGTGTAGGAGGAGTCATGTTATCAATGGGCCAAAATGGTCTGTTAATGTCTGTAGTCATAGTTCTTTGACTTTTGTCCTCAGTTTCCCCTGTTGGTCAAATATCATTTTTCTGAATGAATTTGTAGGCCATAAATTGATAGGTTCCACAGCATTAGGAAGACTCATTCTTAGAAGCTGTCCATTTGTTAATGAGAAGTTTTTTTTTTGTTTGTTTCCCCAACTCCCACTTATATATATATAAAGGGGTCTTCAAGAAGGACACGGAGAATGTGTACTATTAAAAAAAAAAACCCTGAATTTCAAATTATTTTGTACCAAGATAAACTTATACTTCCATTTCATCTTTCCACAAAATGTTTGAAGCCCCCTTGTATGCATGTTTCATTTCACTGGAGAATCTTGAAGAATGCAGAGATGATACAGAAAGTATTTCTAAATAAGATTTTATTTTCCATTCAAGAACCTTGGAATAAGCAGTCAAGGTCCAAACCAATGGGTACAGACATCTAGTTAGTACTCCCTCTGCATTTATCCACCCTTTAAACAATGTCAAATGTCACCACCACAGTAAGAATGGTCTCTAGCTGTTTATGTTGTAAGTAATTTAGGTGTCTTGTCTGTCATGCCCACAGGCTGCTTTTGAGCAGGGTCCTTCTGAGGAGCTACTTCCCTCTCCATGTAGATAGAGAACAATGCAAAGGTTAGAGGTGTTCCCCATTCCTCCTCCTCTTCTAGTTCTCTGCCTCTTTCTCTGCCCAACCTCCATCTTGATACGGGTGAATCAGAACAGAATACCTTATTTCTTTCAGAAGTTGCCATGGCATTTAAGGAAGCAAGTGAATCTTTTTCTTTTTCTCTCACAAAATCACTGCAATTTGTGCTTCCTACTACAAAATGCCCCATCTACCCTGTTGCCTTGTCTTCTCACAGAATGCCGCGACTCTCCTTTGTCCAAAGTCAAACTGTAATCCAGTTACTTTATAACAATATTGAATGAAATGAAAACGTCTGAAGTTTCTCCTCTCTGACTCAACATTTGGTTGAGAAAAATGAAGTTGCCATTGTTTGAGCTGATGAAGATTAAATGGACTGCCTCAGAATTTAATTGAGTCTCTGTTTGAATAATATCCATGGTGGCTCCTACTGCAATGTTTGGTGATTAATGGTGAGAAGGAACAACAGTAACATCTGGACCCAAAGCTGTTCTTGGCTTAGAAGGTGTTCGTTCCTTTGAGAAAAAGGATTCTCTGCATCATTGTCCAAATAATCATTAGCAGATAGATCAGTTGAGACATTTTCATTAAAATTTTAAAATGTAAGGAGAAGAAAAGTTTCTGAACACTCTCATGTTATGTATCCAAGTTAAAATAAAAAATATTACTAAAAAGGACTATAGATTTCTCAGAAGAAAATGAAAGGTGGATTCCAAAGTAATAATTGTTTGTTCATGGGGAGATGTATTGAAAGGAGGATTTGGGCATAGGATTGTTATTTTTTTTTAAGTTAGTTAATTTGACTATCACTACAGGAAAGACTTATCAGAACTCTGTGGAGTCATATAGATGTGAAATATAGTTTTGTCTGATTTTCATTATATAATTTTCTAATGAACTAAATATAATAAAATAGTGATAAAAAGTACTATGAGTGCTTATGATACAAGAAATAAAGGCCCAAGAGTCTCTTGGAAGATTTTGTTTCTAAATGTGGGCTAACTATACTAGAATTATTACAAAATATTTGGGGAAATAAAAGGCTCCTCCATCTGTGCTTGTTATAATCGGAACTCCATGGTGGGAGGCGGAGGAGAGAGAGACAGCTAATCACATATATTAACAAATTACTTGGAAAAAGGTATCTTAACTGAAGATATTTTAGTCTAAAGCTTCCAGCTACAAGGAATACATGAAACAGATCGAACTGTTTAAGAGATTTAACTCTGAGAAGATGCTAAATCTACTAACCTTATAAAACAATAAACACAGGTAGACAGAAAATGCTTACTGGAAAGCAATGTACTAGTTTAGAAGTTTCATTCCACATTATAAAGAGACACTATTGGTCAAAATAAAGGTTGCTAACTAGAGAAAAATGAACCAAGATATGAAAAATAATCGATGCAGGTTATTATTATTGTTTTGGCCAGCTAGCTTACTCTGTGTCAGAATAGGTGTATATTACTCAGTCAAGAGTAGTTGAATTTAGTTTCATTAATATTGGAAAAGGAGGGAACCAGCAGTTAGCGTAATGGCTATGTTGCTGGACTCCCACGTAGTCGACCGCGGTTCATGTCCCGGACTCGGTGGCTTAAAACTCACGCTGGGCGCGTGTGCGTGCATGCCCAAGATCCCAAGAGGAGAATGGAGGAGAAGGGATTGCGGTGTGACCATCCCCTCAGGGGGTGATTTCTCACTTTCTGTCTCTATGTCTCTCTCTGTCTGTCTGGCGAGTGCATGTGCCCTATAGCGAAAATCTCTCCAAAAAAAAAAAAAAATATTGGAAAAGGATTTGAATCATAACGAGTCAGTGTGTCTGCCTAAATGTATGGCATTTCCTCACTTAGATGAAAAATATTTGTCTTTTTTTATTTGTTTTTGTTATATTTGGAAAGACTTGTATTTTCTGTCCAAGTTGAAATACTTGGTTTATACAAAATGACAAGTTCAATGATTACCTGACATAGAAATGGTAGTTTAATAAGAGCAGAATATGTGTTTTATAAAGTATGAAAATATAATAATCTAATTAGTTTGTAGGGTTGGAATCTATTTTTTTTTATAAACTTTTGCCTTAGAGTGCATGGGCTTGTGAGAGAGAGAGAGAGAGAGAGAGAGAGAGAGAGAGAGAGAGAGAGAGAGAGAAACTGAGAAATTACTCCCCAGGGGAGATAGCCATGCCATAGTCTCTTCTCCTCCATTATCCTCCCTGGATCTTGGGCACACATGCAAACTTAACTTAACCCAGTGTGGGTTTCATGCTATGGGGTCCAGGACTTGGACCACGATTGGCCATGTGGGAGTCCAGCAACGTTACCACTGCACTATCTGCTGGCCTTGGAATCTATTTTATATGTGTATATATATAATTATTCAGTATATAGTCTCCTATACAACAGGGTGAATGTAGTTATTAATAATGTAATGTGTACTTTAAAATTGATAAGAGAGGAGATCTTACATGCCCTCACTACAAAAAAAGTAAGTATGTAAAGTGATGGATATGTAATGTGACTTAATCATTTCACAATATACGTGTGTGTGTGTGTGTGTGTGTGTGTGTGCATCAAAACATTACATTGCTGGGAGACCAGCAGGTAGTGTGGTGGTTAAGGTGCTGGACACTCCCACATGGCTGACCACAGTTCAAGTCCTGGACCTGGTGGCTTGCTTTCCCACTTTCTCTCTCTCTCTCTCTCTCTCTCTCTCTCTGTCTCCATCTGGACAAATTAAAAAATAAATGAATGAATAAATAAAATAAAATAAAATAAATAATTCTTTAAAAAACATTACATTGTACATTGTAAATATGTACATTTTAATTTGTTAATCATATCTTAACAAAACGAGGAGGAGGAAATGTCTGTTGGGTTCTCATTTTCTGTAAGAACAGGGAAAGATTACATGAGATCACAGAGAGATTTTCAATTTTCTGCCTTCTAGCTTTAATAATATCTGATAGTGTTACCATTTCTTACTCTTCTTCATCAATTTATTTTTCTTGGCTATTTCATTTGTTTCAACATGTACATGCTAGAACTAGTCTTATACCTTGTGACTCTTGATGATAATGTCATATAGAAAATAGAAGCAAATGTCAATAATAAAAGTCATAACAAAACAACACAAATAGTTAAGCATTAAATTTGGAATAAGGATTAACAAATGATGTCAAAACAATTCCAAAAATCAAATGAAAGTGATGGAATAGGTTGAATGTATTTGCTGTTTGTACTGTTCTAGAAATCGCTATTATTTTTGGCACTCATTTTGCGAAGGGATGATCCTGTTGGGAATTATAAGTGAATCTAAATGTGTTGGCCAAATTGATGAAAGTTGGATCTGTAAGTGGCTTCCGAGGCAAATCAGAATACAGTTGACCTCAAAAAGTGACTTATAAGAGGACAAACATGATCTTCTGGGCCATTACCATCTCTGTAAGTTATCTAAAGTCTTACTCCAAGAGAGACAATGTGCTTTGTAAGTATCCCAAGTTATGGTAGAGTTAGAGATCTGTTACATGATCTTTGAGGGACTTTGAATAGTCAAAACTCTACTTTAAAAAGTTTTAAATATTCCCCCTTTATTTATATTAGACAGCGTGTGTGTGCATGTGAACATAAGAAAGAAGGAGCAGGAGAGAGAAGGGAGGAGAGAGAGGAGCACTCTGCTCCTCAGGAGGGCCTGGTTATGACTTGATCCCTGTACCCCAGTTCTCCAGCCTGTTGGGTCTCAGACACGTGCATGTGTGCCCAGTGTGTTTTCAGGCTGACTGGCCTGGGATCTGAACCTTGGAGTCCACATGGGATCCAGCTTTCCTTGAGCAGCATGTTACTACTACTCCATTAGCTCCCTTCCCACTGTTTTAAAAAAAGTTATTTATTAAGAGAGAGAAAAAAAGGTAAGCATCCTCACTGGGGTCTCTTGCTGCAATCCCTCTGCCCTTCAACCTTCCCCAGCCAGCCAGGATCACCGACATGTGACCACAGGGCGTACACACAGCAGATGCGAGGTTGACCTGGGGCATGAACCCTGATCTTCCATACGGCTCCCAGCATTACATTGATGTGTGACCACGGTGCTACAGCGGCTGGTCCTCAAAACACTACTTTTAATAAAAAATGCTAATTGCCAGTGGGACATCTGTGGCAAAAACCAGATGAACATTCTGAAATATAAAGAGAGGTTGGGATGGGATTGATTATATGAAATGGGTATACACAAATACCGTAGTTTTTTTTTTTTCTTTCTTTTTATCTCTCTCATTCTTTCTCTCTTTCTCTCTCTCCCCCCTCCCTCCCTCCCTCCCTCTTTCTTTCTTTCTTTCTTTCTTTCTTTCTTTCTTTCTTTCTTTCTTTCTTTCTTTCTTTCTTTCTTTCTTTCTTTTTCTTTCTTTCCCTCCCTCTTTCTTTCTCTCTCTCTCTCTCTTTCTCTCTCTCTCTCTTTCTCTCTCTCTCTCTCTCTCTCTCTCTCTCTCTTCTTTCTTTCTTGAAATATTTTGCTATAGGGCATGTGTGCTTGCCAGAAAGAGAGAGACAGAAAGTGAGAAATCATCCCCCTGGGGGATGGCCACACCACAATACCTTCTCCTCTATTCTCTTCTCGGGATTTTGAGCATGCATGCACAAGTGCTCTGAGTGAGTTTAAGACACCTGGTCCAGGACAAGTCACAGTCGACTACATGGGAGTCCAGCGACATAGCCATCATGTCAACTGCTGGTTCCCAATACTGTGGATTTTTGTATACTGATTTTATACCCTGCCACTTTACTGAATTCATTTATCACTGTTAGTAGTCCTCTCGTGAATTCTTTTGGATTTTCTATGTATATAATCATGTCATCTGCAAATAGGGACACTTTAGCTCCTGTTTTTCCTATTTGTATGCCTTTTATTTTACTCTCTTGACTGATTGCCTTGACTTCGACTTAGAGAACTAAGTTGAAAAGGAATGGGGGAAGTAGGCAGCCTCGTCTTGTTCTACTTTTTGGTGGAAAGATTTCAGTTTTCCCCCACACAGTATGATGTTAGCATTGAGTCTGTCATATATGGCTTCTATGGTGGTGAGAAAGATCCCTTCTATACCGATTTTTCTGAGAAAACAGACTGAGGCAGAACCAAAGAAAGAAATTTTATTTACAACAGCCACACACACACACACAGACACACACACACACAAATAAATAAAATATCTAGAATTATAGGAAGAGAGTCAAGGAATCAGCATTTATTGATGACTTTAGGCCAGGTACTTTTAATTATGTTATCTTATTTCATCCTCTAAACCAAAGCTTGAGAAAAGTTATTACCCTCAATTTATAGGTGAGGAAACTCAGGCTGAGAAAGGCTTCCCGGTTATCTTTGAGCAGATAACTGTACTCATGTCGTTTAGGCTCTAGCCCATCCTCCTTCTGTGACATCACAGCTTCCCTGGATCACGTGGGTAAGGGAGGGGAAAAGATGGGACGACGGAGAAATGGAACCAAGAAGGACTTAGCTAGATTTAAGATAGAGCTTCTATCTTATTCCTCTTTTCTATGATTTCCTATGGACTTTCAAGGCTTTTTACTTTTAACCTTCAGGCTGAAAGTCTATAGATGTGTAATACTTTTGATCTGAGGAAAAAACATAATTTGGCCTTCAGAGTTTTTCTGCTAATCATCCCCAGGGCAAGTTTAGATTTGCTTAGCCTTCCGTAAAATGCTTGTTAGGTGTTCTGTTACTTTACAAGACTATCTGTCTTATCTCAAATTTTAAGTCAGATTTTATCTTTTTGAATATTGTTGATTGGTCATGGTTATATAATTTCAAAATATGTGAAGGTTTTCTTTTTTCTTTTAGGAGTTTTTCACCTTAATTGCTATGATTGCTGGAGGCTCATTTGCTTCTCTGTGGTAGGTGGGCCCTTACAAATGATGGTGGTGCAGAGCTGTCTGGGACCTGGCTAAATAGACTGAAGATTTCTCTGGATATCAGAAATGAATATTATAAGAGGTTTCTGATCAAGGATGAAGCAAATAGCTCTCCATGAAATCAAGCTAGAAACCAAATACAGGAGTAACTAGAGCTCCCTTCTCTCAGAAAGTACCAGCATTACATCCTATGTTTGTGTTGGACATATGCCCACACAATTTCTCTGCAACACAAATGTTAGCACGTGTGTATAACACGCTTCCTTTCACACAACATTGTCCCATAGCAGCTCTCCCTAAGCTTGATGGCCATTTCATGAGGCAGGCATGGCATTTTTGATAGTATGACAGCCCAATGAGGAAACAGAAAGTCGAAGTGACTTGTCCAAGGTTATGTGATAGGACACAGATTCACTCCTTCTGAATCCAGAGGCAACCCTCTGAACACTGAATATGTACCCACATATTTATGAAGACCTATGAGTTAAGATTTCATTCATAGGTCCGCTTGTTCTAAAATATCACTTCACCTACCCCCTTGATAATGGGAGTTGTAATGGGTCTGAGTCTATCATTATCTTTTAGATGATGCTTGTATTGTACGGAAGACTTGTGGGAATTTAAGGGGATAGTCATGGTCTGTTAAAAGAAAAAAAGCAGTCAACTTAATAAAATAGAGTTTTAATTGAGCAGATCTTAACATGATTTAAATCGAGCAGTATTCCCAAGGCTTCCGGACAACTCCAGGTAGCTTCATGGTCACACACTATTTAAGTTTTAGGAAAGGAAAGTGATGTGTACAGGAACAGGAACGGGACATGCAAAACCAAAAATGAAGCAGTGACGTAGGGGAAACGATTTAGGTTGGCTACAGGCTGAAGTTTGTCTGCATTAACATAGTTTAAAAGGCAGGATGCTGTGAGTGCCTGAAGCCTAGCTGCTGTGATTGGCTGCAACCTAGCAAGCAAGCAAGCAAGAAAGGAAGAAAGAAAAGAAAGAGAGAGAGAAAAAAAGAAAAGAGGAAAATGAGGTCATAGTTTGTGTATGGAAGCCAAGCAGGAGTATGGAGGCTTCTTTAGTATTCTTTAACACAGGTTTTGTTTGTCCCCAAGTAGACTACCAATTTGCAAATAAGTTTCATGGATGTTCTCAAAAAAAAAAAAAAAAAAAAAAAAAAAAAAAAAGAAAAGAAAAGAAAAAAAAGAAAAAAAAAGAAAAAGAATTCCCTCTAGTCCCTACTTCCATCTTTAAATGGGATAGTAGCAATGTCTACAGCACCGGGCTGTCATGAGCACAAACCTAGTTGCTATATTTAAACTCTCTAGAGCAGCGTCTGCCACATGAGAGCACCAAATAAATGTTGGGCATTATTAGCATGCAAGTACTTGGCATTTAGTAGGTGCTCAACAAATGTGAGCTTGAAAAAGCAAAGAAAAAAGAAGCCCAAACTATATTGAATTCATAGTTTTCAGGATCGTAGACATGATGACTAGAAAGAACTGCAGAACTAACTCCTCCACACAGTCACAGACATAACGACCCTGGTATAGTTGAAGAGCCTTCTGATCCCAGACCTGCTAACGTTTTATCATCATCCATCAAGAAAATGCCGACAAGCCACTGGCTGTAATTCATGTTGCCCACCAGCGGGCCCAGTGGTAACCCCTGTTGCCGTCTCTGAGTGGAGTTTGAACTGGTAAACCTAGCCATTCGTCTACAGAGTTTTCAGTACTTTGGGATCCTGCTACAAGGAATGAACTCCCAGGCACTTTTCTTCAGCAAAAATGACAGCACGAGCTTTCAGGATGAATGTTCAAAAGCACATTCACAAGAATGTTAAGCAGGGCGTGTAAGTAAATGTGAATTAAGTCATCACATTCTAGCTAATCTCTAAAGAGAATGTGCCTGCTTCTGAGCAGCTAAGAAAAAGAAAAGGATTAAATTATTTGCACAGAGGTGAACTAAATGCTAAATTTGCTTTTAGGGCAAAATGTTTATATTACTTCCTATCAGGTTTGCAAACAAGCTATTGTGCTCCTAGCTAAGCAGATTAGGTACCCAGCTAAGTTCAAGATTCTAACTGGTCTTTGAGGAAGAAAAGGCTCTTAAAGTTAGAATAGAGGGTCTTCAAAAAGTTGATGGAATGCACACTTTTTGAAAACCTATGCATAGATTAAAAAGAGTTTTTTTGCACTGAAATGGATTCATACTTTAATTGTATTTTTCCATGATCTTTTGAGGTACCTTCACACATACAGCTGTAAGGAACAGCAGCTCTAAGGTGCACATAGACACTTTGGGTTCTGTAGTGAAAATTAAGTGACTAAGGGTAATTTGCTTTTCTCTCAATGAATGTACTGTCAAAAACCAGGAGTTAATTGTTGCAGCATTTATGGATTGTTGAGTTTGTGTTCTGTGAGCATGAAGAATTATTCATGGAAGTATGGACAACAGGAGGAGATAGCAAAGCAAAATTTATTGAGAGACAAAACAAGCTCCCAAGCAGGGAGGGAGTCTCAAAAGTGGGTTGTCAAAGAGGAGCTGAGGCAAAGGTGTTTTTTTTTTTCTTATTTATTTTTTTTTTATTTTTAAATCTAGCAGTCCAAGCATTGCTTGGACTGGCTCTTTGATAAGAAGTGGGCTTTACATGGGAGTCTGGGTGATTTATTACCACATCCTTGGTGGGGTCAGTAGACCACAGTGGTCTGTACTTCTTGTCAGAATATAGTTCATAAATAGAAACTGTTGCCCTTGGCTGTAATTGTTTTGAGTCAATGCAGCCAGCTCTTCGTGAAAACTTAGCCATTGTGACTCCATCTTGGGTAAAGCTTACTGTGTCTATCTTGGGACTTTACCTAATCTGTATGTTTAATATTTCTATTTCCTGCTTTATTTATTTGTTTACATTCAATCACTGTGTATCATTACAGCATACCAAATGAATTTTCCCATCACGAACACACTGTATGTTGATTCAAAGGTATTAACACACATATTATCATCAACAGATCATTTTCCTTTTTGTGTGTCTTCAATGTTTTGCTTCTCTTTTTTCTCCCTGATTACCTCCCTCTCACCCTTCTCCCACACTGTCTCTAGAGTCCACCCTTGTTCTCCATGCCGTTATGTCTTTCAATCTTTCAGTTTCTGCCACAGAGTGAAGACCTTCGGTATATATTGATATTGAGTGGGGACATACAATGCCTCTCTTCCCCTATATCTTGCTTTATAATTACCTCTTTGGTAATCCACTCTAGAGAGGTGAGAGTGGTAGAAGTAGGTAACTATAATCAGAAAAGTCATGTGAGGACTCGCTTATAAAGAAAGCAAGCTCCCCATTCCTTAGCTGGTGTTTGACATAATTCTTTTCTTTGGAAAAAAAAAGGCAACGTGCATTAGTTTGACTTTGTTAGTGCACGAGGAGAGATTATAAAAAGCTTTCAAAGAAAATTATGATGACAACCTGCGTACAGGTCATTTCTTCAATGACACTGTTGGAGATTGTGCGTTTGATCTGAATTGAAGGTAGATCATTTATTACTCACCGTGCCTCGGTCCCAAACTTACTTTGACTTACTTTCCCAATACTCCAACTTGTTATAGGATGTAGAAATGTGTCATACTACTACTACTAAAAATAAAGACAGTACTTTAAAAGACAGGTAAGACTTAAGGAGTGCTTGTTTGTTGCCAGAACCTTCTCTTATATGTATTTTGAGACTGGCTCTGTGGGGCAGTGGTAAAGCATCGCCCAAGAGAGCCTGGATCCTATATGACAACCATGGCTCAAACTCCTGGCCCGGTTAGCCTGAAAACATGCCCAGCATGTGTGCAAACATCCAAGATCCAAAGGATTAGAGCATGGAGGAAGGGAATCATGATGATCAGATCCTGTGGAGGGTGCTCGCCTCACTCGCCCCCCTCTCACACACACGCACACGTAGGCACACACATTCTATTGTGAACAAAGGAAAAATACATATTTCATTTATTTATTTATTAACCCTAGTTTAAAGATATTCAAATAACTTGCCTAATTTCATTCAGCTGGAAAATGGAGAGTTCAACACTGACTCAGCTGTTAATTGCTATTACTACTACTAGTAGTATTACAACTACTACGACTGCTACTACCACTTCTACTATTGCTATTATACCTACAACAACAATGGCTACTGTTACTATGACTATGACAACAATTGTTACTACTCCTATGGATGAGTACAGCAGCTATTATTACCACCATATTAGAACATAGAAAGGAACATCAAGTCATTTAATAATACTGAATACTGTGTCAACAATCATACTGAATTGGGTCTGAAATAGTGTTTTTGTTTTGTTTTGTTTTGCTTTTGAGGTTTTTGCCATAGGGCATGCACATTTACAAGAAAGAGAGAGAGAGACAATGAGAGTGAAAGTGAGGAATCATCTCCTTTGGGGTTTGCCATACCACATCACATCCTTTCTCATCCATTCTCCTCCTGGGATCTTGGGCATGCACACACATGAACCCAGTGTGATTTTCTAGCCACTGGGTCAGGGATTCGAACTGTGGCCGGTCATGTGGGAGTCCAGCAACAAAATTATGACACTATCTTCTGGTCCAGAGAGAGAGACATTGTTTTTTAATGATACACTAAATCTTCTCATACTATCCTATAGAAACAGCCTTAATGACAAGTGAAAGTGAATAGAGGGTTTGGATCTGGCCCAAAACAACTTTACAGAACTCTAGAATTTCCTAGAAACTTGACATTTTCTCTTTAAAAACAAAAACAAAGGACACTTCAAATATTGTTTTTTTTTTCCTGTAGTAATAATTTGTGTTGGTTTTAACAGAGTAAAAACTTTCCCTAGTAGATTCTGAGTAAATGCAACTGCACAGAAGCTGTGCCAAGTAACGTCCTGACTTTATGTATTTCCGGTAAACTCAGCTGTGTGAATTTGTGCATACTTAGTTGAAAAATGTTGATACATGATAGCAAATAATTGATTGATTGCCTTAAGTAAAGGGCCAGAAGTTAGTATCAGCTCAAGCTTGGCCGCTCATCTGCCTTTATCATGAACAGCAGCCGGGATACTTCCAGCAATAGTAAAAAAATAATGATAATAAAAATTAATAATTTACAAAAGCAGGGATTTAAAAAAATTATTAAATTTTTCTTAAATGTTCTATCACTGTGTATCATTACAGCATATCAAATTTGGTTCACTCAAGGATATTACCATACACATGATCATCAACAGATCATTTTCCATTTTTGTGTCCCTTAAATATTTTGCTTCTTTCTTTTTCCTGTTGATTCCCTTCATCTCACCCTCCCCCATTTCCCACTCTCCTTCCACACTGCTTCTATTTAGTGAAGCCTCGTGGTCGGTCCCGTGGAGCTCAGATGTAGAAGCCAGCTCAGAGCAGGAAAAGGTCTCCAAAGCCCATGAAGACTGAGGCCACCAAGGAGATAAGCATCTCTTTGTAGCTATCCTGAGTGAACTTGGTGGAGGTGACCTCATAAATAAAAAAACAGGTGGTGAAGAACATGCCGATGGTCAAAAGCAGTGAGGTCAGGGAGGAGAAGACAGCTGGGTTTGCAGGGCTGGTGTTTCTGCTCATGGTTTTGAGCTCTAGTTCGACCTGCACAGGATAAGCTGCTGCTCTTAATTATACCTAATCCTCAGTAGCTTCTGAGACTTGTACTTTTGCAGAATGAATTACATGAAGGCCAAGATCATGTCTAGTTGTTTTCTACTCTGTTAAATTTCTTGGCTTAACAGTATCTGGCATATAGCAGGGGCCCAAACGTATCAAAGGAATGAATGAATGTGTAGAGGAATGAATGAATGCATAAAGAAATACAGGAGGTTGCTGAAGAGTCAGCTCCCTTCTCCCTCAGTGGCACGCTGACACAAGTGGCCTCTCTGGACTGGCAGTCTCCTTTTATCCATACAGAGCCTGGACAAGCGGTGCCTCATTCACTGGTCACCTTTGGAGCATGCAGCGGTTCTCATATGTGACGTGTCCACACACGGGGACACATGTTCTTTAGTTTCAGAATTCTGGACACCCTGCACTAGTTGCCAATAACTTCTGTGGAAGGTTTTGTGAGAGAATGAGGTCCTCCATTTCCTTAGAGCATCCCTGTGCTTTGCTGAGAGCGACACGAGGGGTGGTGAGATGTGGTGAGGCGGAGGGTAATGGTTCTGTCCCTTTTCATTAGGAGCTGACCATTCCATCCCTGCAACACTTACATTCTCCTCCTCCTCCTCCTCCCTCCTCCTCCTCCTCCTCCTTCTTCTTCTTCTTCTTCTGTTTTTATTTAGAAGTTTTCCCCCTTAGAGTGCATGTACCTGCTGGAGTGAGGGAGAGGGAGACAGAGACAGCGAGAGGGAAGGTGAGGAACCACCCTGGGGGGATGGCCATGCTGCGATCTCTTTTTCTTTTCTCCCCTGGGATATTGAACACGCACACGCACACGCACACGCACATGCACCCAGCGTTGAGTTACAAGCTGCCAGGTCTGGGACTCACAGTGCTGTTGGCCATGTGAGAGTCCAGCAACATAACCCCTATGTCATCTGCTGTCCCCAACATTTACCCTCTTGAGGGGGTAAGTGTGCTCTTTGGGAACTACAGATTCACCCCACTGGCTTGTCCTTTTAATAGAAACTGCAGGGAAGGAGACTCTCGAGCAGGTTTCTCTCTGCTTCTCTGGCCTTGTGCTATTTTGGTCAGTCCACGCTGCACTGTTTAAATAATACTGTGAAATTCTCACTTATCTAGCACTATGGGGTATAGACGGGTTCCACATAAGTGGATTTTCTGGATAACCAAAACTTACTCTGCTAAATGGCAAACAGAAAAAAAAAAAATACATCTTGTTATATAAAGCTTTCTATAATATGTGATAGCCAACCTTGCCTGCCTTTTAAAGTCAGAGTGTAGTGGATATATTTTAGGTTTATCTTGATGGCTCAGAGTCAGAACTCTGAACACAGAATTGCGGATTTGAGAGCTGGAGGGAGCATTATGGATGACGGCCTGATTCAACTCCCTCACAACAGGTCGGAGGAATAGGTGCAGGGGCTGGCATGCCTTTCTGAAGACCGCACAGGTATAGGGCGCATGTGCTTGTCAGAGAGACAGAGAGACAGAGAGCGAGAAATCACCCCCTGGGGGGATGGCCACACCACAATCCCTTCTCCTCCATTCTACTCTTGGGATCTTGGGCATGCACACACACGTGCCCGGCGTGAGTTTAAGTCACTGGGTCCGAAACTCGAACCACCATCGACTACATGGGAGTCCAGTGACATAGCCATTACGCTAACTGCTGGTTCCTACAATAAGTAGTTCTAACCTGCTGTATTTATTAAGTTGTTCTTGATTTTATATATACTTTCCCCATCTCCCCCTTTGTTTGTTTATTTATTTACTAGTTTTGCTGTAGGGTATGTGTGCTTGCTGAAGAGAGACAGAAGAAACATAGAGAGAGAAAGCGAGAAATCACCCTCCCCCCGGGGATAGCCATGCCATGATCCCTTCTACTCCACTCTCCTCTCGGGATTTTGGACACGCACGCACATGCACTGGGTATGTTTTCAAGCCCCCGAGCCCAGGGGCAGCCATGTGGGATCCAGCTGCCTTAATCTCCTCACCATCTACTGGCCCCCTATGTCCTCCCTAGTTTAAAGATCAGTTTTTATTTTATATGTTTGCCTCTAGTAGTGTCTATTCTTCTTATTTAAGATACTTCTTTAAAGTGGGTGGTAGTGGTGACAGGATCTAGTACTTTTATTTTTTTAATACTTTCTTGAATCTCCCATAATTTTTCAGAATGTCTTCTAAGTACTTAATAAAAGAGTTGTCGATCGGTCAAGTCTATCTTCTGCAGGCTGGGAAATCAGGTAGCAAAAGCCTTTAGATTTTATTTATTATTATTATTACTATTATTTTTTTCCCATAGGACACATGTGCTTGCCAGAGAGAGAGAGGAAAAGAGAGATGGAAAATGAGAAATCGCTCCCAAGGAGGAATGGCCATGCCATGGTCCCTTCTCCTCTTCTTTCATCCCAGGATTTTGAGCACACACACCTCTACACACCTACACCCAGTGTGTTTCTCAAGCTGCCAGGCCCAGGGCTTGGACCATGATTGGCTATTGGAAATTCAGTATTTTAACCACTATGCCACCTGTAGAAAAATATATTTTTAATGAGAATATTCTGCACTATTGGGCTGTCAGAAAAGTCATGACACATTTTTGCATAGAAAAACACAGAAAAATAGTCATGATGTTTCTCATGACCCAGTATAATTAGGCTCTGAGAGAGGACTTAGGGGGCCAGGTTGTAAACAAAGTTTATTAACTTTGTGATACTAATTTGGCTACTCAAAGACAGTGCTTGCTTACTTCTGAGTTTTCAGGCAATTGTGAATAAGGGAAGTCCGCAGATTATCACTGGAGTGACAATGGGAATAACAGCAGTGATATTATTCTACATCGGCAATGTCTCAGAGCCAGGGTTTGGAGTTTAGACATAGTTCTGCTACCGTAGAGGGCCTGATCGTGTTTACAGTTACAGCCTGTTGTCCAGTATCGGGCCCAGTCTTCACTTGGTGCTGTGGTTTCAGTGTTGCGCCCAGAGTTTGGAAACCTGATCCCCGTGTGGTAGTGTTGGGAGGTGGGGCCTAATGAAGTTGTGCCATGAGGGCACTGTTCTCATGGAAGGATTTGTGGTGCTGATGCAGGAGTGTGTTCCTTATTAAAGGACATGTCCAGACCCCTCTGTCTTTTTCCCTCATCCTTTCTTGCTCTTCCACCTACTGCCGTGGCATGACCCAGCAACAAGACTCTCGCTGGATCAAGTTTCTTCTTTGATCTTGGACTTCTCAAGCCTCTGGAACTATGAGAAAAACAATTCTGTTTGCTATAAATTACCCAGTCTGAAGTATTTTGTCATAGCAGCACAAAATGGACTGAGGTTCCTGCTGTCTAGCACGGTCCCTTGTTTTAACCAAATACCTGGTACAGCCCTTAGTTGTAACCCAGTGACTCACAGACTCGTGCATCGAACTCTTAGTGAAGGCATTGTCTGACCTAAATCCTAAAGAACAAGTTGGAGATAAGCAGGCAAAGCACGGGCTGTCCTAGAATAGCATGTTGGGAAGAGAGAAAGCCTGTTACTGTTATTACTGTTACTGGTACTGTTATTGTATCAGGGGAGAAAAGCCCCTTGAGATGGGAGTGGAGTCCAAGGTGAAATTAAATAAACAGAGACAATTCATACAGGGCCTTAGAAATTTGCTAAGGAGCAGAATTGTATCTGGAGGTACAATAAGGAGTCATTGGAGCATTTTAAGTTAGAAAATTACATAGATTTGTTTTAGAAAGATCACTCGGGTTTCATGATGGGAAATGTATTCATCCCAGAGATACACACTGAGGCATTGACTTAAGCAAGGCATTCTTCCAGATAAAGCTCTGAATGAGTCAAAGTCCCTCACTCAAACAGCTCACATTCCAGTGTGCGATGGTGGCCACGGTAATGGGGACAAGGAGACATAGTTAGGATTTCAGATAGTGACAAGGGATCTGAAGAGAACTTAAGAGCCCTAGAAGGCAGTTAGGGTAAGAGGACTATTTGAACTGAATGATCAAGAAATGCCTTTTTTGGGACCAGCAGTTAGCATAATGGCTATGTCGCTGGACTCCCATGTAGTCGACCACGGTTCGCGTCTCGGACCTGGTGGCTTAAAACTCACCCCGGGCGTGTGTGCGTGCGTGCCCAAGATCCCGAGAGGAGAATGGAGGAGAAGGGATTGCAGCATGGCCATCTCCCCTGGGGGGTGATTTCTCGCTTTCTGTCTCTCTGTCTCTCTCTCTCTGTCTGGCGAGCGCACACACCCTATAGCAAAAACTTCTTAAAAAAAAAAGAAATGCCTCTTTGGGGCCAGCAGTTAGCGTAATGGCTATGTCGCTGGACTCCCATGTAGTCGACCGCGGTTCACGTCTTGGACCTGGTGGCTTAAAACTCACGCCGGGCATGTGTGCATGCGTGCCCAAGATCCCGAGAGGAGAATGGAGGAGAAGGGATTGCAGCATGGCCATCCCCCCTGGGGGATGATTTCTTGCTTTCTGTCTCTCTGTCTCTCTCTGTCTGGCGAGCGCACGCGCCCTGCAGCAAAAACCTCTTCAAAAAAAAAAAAAGAAAGAAAGAAAGAAATGCCTCTTTGAGATGTGACACATTGGAATCTGAGAAGAGGGAGATCGTTAGGAGCTGAGGCTTTGCAAATGAGAGCTGTATGTTATTGAATCCGAACTTGGGTGTTATTGATTCTGAGTTTAGGGAATTGATGAAAACCATGGCGAAGGGCTTATTCCTCGCACACACTTCTGCTGATACTGCTATCAGGTGCAGGAGGCACATGACGGCACTGTGGCCAAGTTTCCTCATTCATTTAACACAGATCTGCCCAGGGCCTATGATTGCCAGACACTCTTCTAGACACTGTGCATATTGCATGGAACAAAATAAAGTCTTGCTCTCAAGGTATTCATGTCATTTCAAATAAACACCTAAATATATTAGGAGATGGTAAGTGCAAGGTGAGAAGTGAAGGATGGGATAAGTGACGGAATGGGATAAGGCAGGCGATAACTTACAGGATATTTGGGGACATCTGACACAATGGCATTCAATCAGACCTAAATTGTGGGAGGAATGAACTTTCTAGATATTTGCGGAAGGATTTTTTCCAGGTCAAGGAAAGAACAGGGGCAAAGATCCTGAAGTGTGATTGTGCTTGGTGGGTTAGGGATATGATGAGGATGACAATTATCACTGGAGCAGAGTGAGCCAGGAGAACTGTAGGAGATGACATCAGGGAGCTTGTGAGGACCTTTCCATGTGAACCTTGTAGACCTTTAAAAAATGGTGGCTTTAATTCTAAATGAGATGTGGCTCTCCTGGAATATTATTTTTTTGGGGGGAGAAGTTTTTGCTATAGGGTGTGTGTGCTCGCCAGAAAGACAGAGAGAGACAGAGAGACAGAAAGCAAGAAATAATTCCCTAGAAGGGATGGCCACGCCACAATCCCTTCTCCTCCATTCTCTTCTCCGGATCTTGGGCATGCACTCACATGCACCCAGTGTGAGTTTAAGCCACCGGATCCAGGACTCGAACCTTGGTCAACTACATGGGAGTCCAGCGACGTGGCCATTACACTAACTGCTGGTCCCTCTCCTGGAATATTTTAAGAAATGGCATGTGTCTTAGTCCATGGAGGCTGCTATAACAAAATACTTTAGATTGGGTCATTTACCAACAAAAGAAATTTATTTCTCACAATTCTACAGGCTGAGAAGTTAAAAAAACCAAGGCTCCAGCAGGTCTGGCATCTGGTGGGGCTCTGTCCACTTCCTAGATGGCACCTTCTTGCTGTGGTCTCACGAAGTATCAGCTTCCCTGGGCCTCTTTAACAAAGGCATCAATCCTATTTATAGCAGTGGATCCTTCACAGCCAATCAGCTCTGCAAGCCCCATCTCTCAGTACTATTGTGCTGCTGATTACGTTTCCACACATGGGAACACAAACGCTCAGACCATAGTATTGCAAAATGACGAACACCCCCCACTACCCCCCAAAAATGACTCTGTGGATCTGTGATAAGAGAAATGTAGGGATCAAGGGTGAAAGCAGGGAGTCTCATTTAAGGCTACTGCAAAAACCCAGGTGGGAAGAAGTGGCTTGAGTTAAGGTAACAGCAATGGAAATGAGAATTCAACAAGACTTGCATCAGATTTGATGTGGAGATGGAGAGCAAGAAGGTCCAGGACAGTTTCAGAGATGTCGACAGGGGCCACTGGACAGGCCGGACTGATATTTTTCTGAAAGGGGGTTGACCATAGAAGAAATAGGATATAGGAGAAAAGTCGAGAGTCATTTCTGCGTCTCCTAAGTCTGAGATGCCTGCTGGAGACCTGAGTGTCAGTGTCTGGTGGGTGCCCGGATATACCCAGCTAGAGCAGGAGCAGGCTGTGACTGGGGGTTGTCAGCTCTGAGCTGCCAGCTTACATCTGGGTCTTTGTCCTGGAGGCCGATTGAAGAAATTAGTTCCAGGAGGAAGGAATAAAAAATCTCTGTAATGTGCTCCTGTAAGAGACTGTGTGAGAACTAGGAAATGACCCCTGTCCTGATGGAGATCAAGACCAGCTGCAGGGAGTGGTGAGGTCGGAAGTCTGGGTCAAGAGAGAGCTGTCAGAGAGGGATTTGACGCTGCAAGTATAAAACTTGCTTAACTCGGGCTAGCAAAGAAATGGGTGTTGGAGGGGAATGCGAAGCCTGGGAGGGCTTCTTTATAAGACAGGTGATAATATAATATGTTTTTATGTTTATGGGGATGATCCAGGAGAGGAGACTGGGCTGAAGGAGTTTAGTTTAGTTTAGTTTACAGTGGAGAAAGTGGCCTCTGACAAGAGTGTACACAGTTCATCTTATTTATTCATTTAAAGAGATTTTTGCTTTAAGGTGCTTGTGCTCTCTGGAGACAGAGACACACACACAGATAGTGAGAGGGAAAGTGAGAAATCACCCCCCGGGGTGGATGGCCATGCCATAATCCCCTTGCCTCCACACTCCTCCCAGGATCTTGGGCATGCCCTGTGTGAGTTTCTAGCCACCACTAGGTTGGGGACTCAAACTGTGGTCGGACATGTGGGAGTCCAGTGACATAACCGTTATGTCACTTGCTGGCTCCCCGTTCATCCTTTTCCACAGGAAGGGAAGTAAGAGCAAATGGGAACAGATTCATGGCTATGGGAAGATGTGGAACCTCACTTGATTGCTTCTGTCCTGCCAGGGTCATAGTGGAGGGAAAGAATGGCAGAAGTGCAGGTTTTGGAGAGAAAACAAGGTGTGGAAGAGCTCAGGACGCATGCCAGAAAGCAGAAGGGTTCCTCGTGGAGCCCTTGATTTGAAGTGAGGTTGATGAGCATAATAATGCCTTTCTCTCTCCAGTGATTTGGGCATCTGTGATTCAGGTGCAGGTTCAGAGTGGGGCTTCCAATGGATCAGGATTGAGGGAAAGGGAGGTTAGGGCATGTGCCATGCACTGAGCGACAATGATGGCGTGTGGAATCTAGGCGAATATGGGAGGGCCAGTGAACTGTGGACAGGTGCAATGGATTGCTGGAGATGGGCCACTAGGAGAAAGGAGTCAAGACCACAAAATGGAGCTAAGAGAACAGGACACTTGAAACTGAGCCGATAGAAGCGGTGCAGCCATTTGTAAAGACAGTGTATAGCAAAGAGGAGGCGAGGGGGCGGGCTGGAAAGTGAGGCCATGATAGCTGAGAAGTCAATGAAGCTAAAAGGTCAAGATATTGGAAGGAATTCCAAATAGACAGTAAAATCAACCAGGGCTGCTGGTCAGAAAACGACAGTGAGTCAGGTGTTGCATCTTCAAGAGTTGAAGAGCAGTAACCAGTGGGTCAGCGGGGAGGATGAATGGAATGGTATAGAGTTGATGGCCTGGCTTTCCAGGGCACAGAGGGGGACATTTGACCCTCACATAGCACCTTGTATGATTGTCATATTATCTTGTTTTACCTTTTATTTTTGTTTGTACCCTCATTCTGTCTTTGTGACTAGCTCCAATTCCTCTCTGAGTGGTGATTTTTTTTTTAAAGTTTTTTTAGAGCTTTTTGCCTCAGGGTATGTGTGCTCACCAGGTAGCGATAGAGACACACACACAGAAACAGTGAGAGGGAAAGTGAGAAATCACTTCTCAGGAGAATGGCCATGCCCCAATCCCTTCTCCTTCATTCTCCTCCGAGGATCTTGGGCATACACGCACGCATACCTGGCATGATTTGGAAGCCACTGAGGCCAGGACTTGAACCTTGGTCAGTCATGTGGGAGTCCAGTGACATAACCACTATGTCATCTGCTGGTCCCAATTGTGAGTTCATTAAGTACAGGGACCATGTCTTCCTGATTTTCAGTCCCCGCAGTACCTAACACAGGGTCAATTCTATAGCAGACAATTACCATTTGTTGAATTAGATTGTTCAGAAGGTGGAAATTTAAAGATCAAGCAGCTAAAACCTTCAAGGATATAATGTTGAAATGAAATTTATACCTAGATTTATTGTGTATACTAAAAACATAGCACTGTCAGCTAATCATGTAGTTGCAATTGTTTCCAGAGTTCCAAAGACATTAAAAATATAATTCGATCATAAATATTGCAAAGAAAAGCCCAAGGCCATTCTATTTGCATGAAAAGGTGCTGTTTCCTTATTTCTATACTGCAGGAATAAAAAATGTCTGGCAAGGAGCACCATTTACTACCTCTGACCATTTTCTGAAGCCCCCAAATATTTGTTCATCCAAAATTGCTCTTTGAGAGCTAAAGAATAATTAATTTTCTCTTTCAAAAGGAGCTATCTCCCAGTCTTAACAGGACCTAAACCAAACTGGGCAATACAAAAATAGCCTTTTAAATCTCCTCACTGTGCAATGTATATGATGAATAACAAAGATCAACAGAATAAAAAAAAGAAATTTTGATTGAAACTGTAAATTCAACTCAGATTTGCTTCCATAACTTATGTCTGTAGCATCTAAATGTAAATTGTAGGAGTGAAGAACTGTTTTAAGTGATGTCCAAAATTGCCTTTGAAAACACGGCACAGCGTCAGCTCTGCAGTTCTCCCAGTGACATGGCTGTGGAGAGATGGTAGCCATTGCATAAGAGAGATTTTCGTGGGTAATTCACATTCCCCTTGTGTCTTTCAATTACAGCTGGGAAAATGCAAAATGAATCAACTAAGATCAAAGATGCTTGATTTGTGCTCTTTCTTTCTCATCTTTGTCACCCCTTGCTCTTACTCTTTTTTTCCCCCCTCTTTCTCTTTTCCTAGACACTCATAAACCAGAATCACTTAAAGATAATAGCTCCTTCAAAAATGCAACTCCACAGGATTTAATTAAACCATAAGTCCCAGACTGGCCTGGGGAGGCTGAAGTAGTTTGAGATGAATCTTTGCTCAGAATGAACATGGGCTTCTAGTGGCTTCAAGGTGTCAGAGACCAAGTGCATTAAAAGAGAGATTTGGCTTGTTACTGGTTGTACGAATTAAATCATGGGCTAGTGAGCTAGCAGCCCTCACTTTTATGTGACCTTGGCTCTGGCCGTGTCCTTTCTTCCCACTTCCTTATCTGTAAAGTGGACTTTCAATAATATCCTTAAACTGCATTGTTGCTTGGAAAACAACTTTTTCAATTCGTTACCCCCAATAGTTTTTTCCACGACGGTATTGAGGATATATCAGTTGTTGCAGATATTTAAGTAAAGATGGCAGGAATTATTTTGTTAATGAATACCTCATATCTCCTAGAGCCTAGAGTAAGGTAAATTAAAGTACATTAAGATAGAAGTTGCTCTCCTCTCTCCTTATCTGTATCTAGGGAAAACTGCTCATGCAAAAACATTGTTCTTGAAAATCTCTTGGCTGGCAGAATTATTACAATAGCTAACACTGACATTACACTCACTATGTGCTAGGGACCACTTAAATAATTGATCTATACAGATTGAGTATCCCTTATCCAACATGCTTGGGACCAGAATGATTTCAGATTTTTTTTTTTTTTTTAGTTTTAGAATATTTGCATATACTTAATGAGATATCCTGGGGATGGGACCCAAGTCCGAACACAAAATTCATTTATGTTTCATGTTCACCTTATACACATAGCCTGAAGGTAATTTCATACAATATTTTTGTATTGTAGCATTTTGACTCCGACTTGTCACACAAGGTTAGGTGTGGAGTTTTCCACTGGTGGTATCATGTCAGTGCTTAGAAAGTTTCAGATTTTGAAGCTTCTCGGATTTCAAATTTTTGGATTAGGATGCTCAACATGTATTAACTTGCGTATACCTCCCAATCATACTCTATGACAGATGCTGATATTATCCCCAAGGACAAGGACAGAAAAACGAAGTAATTGGCCAAGGATTTCAACAGCGTGTGTATTAGTCAGCATTTTCCAGGAGACAGAATCAATAAGAGATGTGCGTGTGTGTGTGCATGTGTGTGTGCAGACACATATGTATTTATTTATTATAAGGAATTGGTTCACATGATTATGGAGGCTGAGAAGTCCCAAGATCTGCGGTTGGTAAGCTAGTGGTGTAGCTCTCGTCTGGGTCTGATGGCCTGAGAACTACAAGAACTGTTGGGGTAGTTTTAGTCTGAAGGCTGAAAACAAAACAAAACAAAAAAACTCTCATCTGACTTGGAAGGCAGGAAAACTCCCCTTGTATTTAGGGGAGGGCCAACTGTTTTGTTCTCTTCAGGTCTTCAGCTGATTAGATGAGTCCATCTCCACTAGGGAGGTCAATCTCAGTCTAGTGACTCAATTGTTAATCTCATCCAAATGCTTTCTCAGACATACCCCAAATACAGTTTGGCCAGAGAGCTGGGCACCTTGTAGCCCAGTCAAGTTGACATGTAAAATGAACCATCACAGAGTGCAAATGGCTGAACCAGGATTTGGGTCTAGGTATCTTGGCTTCAGAGTACACATTTATGTCCTTACATACTTATAGCCTCTGAAAGGCCTTAGTAATTGTTTTTGTAACCTGTTCACCATGAAGTCAATCCATGCCCCTGCATAGGGTTTGACAAGGACTTTATAACTTTTAGAAGTATAAACAATATTACCACCCTAAGAGAACTTTATAAAGAGTGATAGTTGGCTGTGAAAATATTTGACCTTCTTTCCAGGAGATCTTATTTTAATATTTCAAAGTGGCCTAAACTAGCTCCTTGGTTGGCTTATGGTAAACCTCAAGTAAATGCAAATCTGGTATTTTTATAAGCCATAGAGGGGAAAACCCAGTTTTTACTTTTGTTTCTTTTGAGTTTTATACACAGAGAGCTATGACTGGACTGCAGATATAAAGGCTGGGACCTTTTGCCCCAGTCAGCTCTTCCAGGAACACAACAGTGAATGAAAAAGGCAATGTCCCTGTTCTTTTACTTTACAGCGAGGGGTATAGTCAACAGATAAGTAAGCAAATATACAAAGATACAATGGAATGTCAGTTCACCTTATGTCAAAAATGGAGCTGGGAGAAGGGAGAGATGGGAGAGGTAAATGAGGTGGCTATTTACACACATGGAATCAGGGAAGGCTTCTCAGGGGAGGTGGACATTGGGGAAGAGATTTATGTAAAATAAAGGAGTGAGCCCAAAGATGCCCCGATGAAAGAACCTTCTAGGTGGTGGAGGAAACTGGATGAGCCAAGAACTTGCGTCTTCACCGTGCTTTAAGAACAGTGTGGTTAGAGTGAAGGAGGAAGGTGATGGCCTCTGAGAGGCAGCTGTGTCAGGTGCTTAGGGTCTTTGGTTCATGGAAAAGGCTTGGAATTTGGGGATGGAAAAACCACTGAAAAGTTTGGAATGAAAGAATAATACGATTTGACTCACATTTTGGACGATCTCTTTGGCAGCTCTGTGGAGAAGAGTATCTTGGGAGCAAGCATGTGTTAACCTGGAAGAAGAACTGAGGCTTCATAAGTGAAATAGAGAGTTCATTGAGGCCAGAATAAGAAGTCACCCAGAGACATAGCAGTCAAGCTGCCCTGCACAATGTGTGCCAAGAGCTTACCGAGTTCAGGGTGATTGCAAAAGCAGTCACACAGAGGGAGGAGAATGAATCAAAAGTCTTACCCCGGACAAAAGCTATTGCCGGGAGTCTTGTACAGCTGTGATTGGCTAAATTCTGTGATAAGGGAAGGAGAATGATCTGTAATCATTTTGAGGTCAGCATAGGAGTTAATATTGTCAAGTGGCTTCAGGGGAGAAAGGACAGGTTTACTGTCCAGATAGTACCATAAATATTTCTCTTTGGGAGCAGCGTGGTCCTAGAAGAATGACAAGAGTACCTAACACGCTTTGGTCAGGAGAGCTGACTTCCTTCAGTCTACACCCTGCGATATGAGCTTAGTTAATCAAACCTCGGGGAGGACTGAAAGCCATTGTTCTTTTTTCTTTTCTTTGGCGTTTTCGGTCTCCAGGCTGATGATGGGCTATCAGCGTAATGTTCTTTCCTTGCTGAGGAGAGAAAGGAGATCAAAGATCAAAGAGAGACAGGGGTGAGAGCACGTTCCAAGATCGGTCACCTTCCACGTGCCTGAGTCCAGTTTCCTAAGTTATCTCCTGGCCCTACTTTGGAATGAATGGACTCTCCATTTTTTTTTTTTTTCTTTTTTTGGAGAGATTTTTGCTATAGGGCTCGTGCACTCGCCAGAAAGACAGAGAGAGACAGAGAGACAGAAAGCGAGAAATCACCCCCCAGGGGAGATGGCCACGCCGCAATCCCTTCTCCTCCATTCTCCCCTTGGGATCTTGGGCACACATGCACACACACCCGGTGTGAGTTTAAGCCACTGGGTCCGGGACACAAACTGCATTCGACTACTTGGGAGTCCAGTGACATAGCCATTACACTAACTGCTGGTCCCCGGACTCTCCATTTTTAGAAAGCTTTCATTCCACATGTGGAAGCATGAAGGCTAATTAGGCAGCTATTGTAATAATGCAGTTGAGAAGTGGGTGGTTAGGGCAGGGTGGGAAGCTGTGGAGGTGATGTGAATTATTTGGGTCTGGGTTGTATTTTGAAGGTTGAAGGGAGGCGTTTGGCTGACGGAGTCACTGCATGGTGTGAGCCAACTCTGTCTCAGTATTAGACCTCGGTAAAGGTGATCTTATAACTCAGTAGATTTATGTGTGGGCGAGCAGGTTGGACCAAATGGTATCTAAGGCCTGTCTCTCCAACACAGTGATTTTAATCACATTTACAACAAGCTGCCTGAAATATAACAACACTCAACTATTTTATCAGCTGCAGTTAAACTTTATTCTTCTTGTATCTGAAGCTCAGCGTATCTTCTTTTGATCCAGGGAGATTTTTAATAGCCACATTAACAGTCCACCAAAACAGAAGCCGGTGAGAAAAAATGAATGACTTTTCAGTGTGTTCATGAAAATGGCAGGATGATGTAAAAAAAAAGAAAAAATTACAAGAAAAATTTCAAAGGTAGGTGTTTGTTAAATAGATACAGAGGAAAGAAGCCTGCGATGAAGAAAAACAGCCCATGACATAACAAAATATGTAAATAGCCCTCAGAAACAGACCAAAGAAAGGATTATTTCATTTAGCTGCATTAGTGAAACATCATCTGGCTTTATATCAGAGAAAAAAATCCTTATATTCTACTTTGATAAGTGTGGGCACCCTATATTATCATGACATTTCCTGCTGCCAGATTCCTGATTGAGCTGGTGATGAGAACACAATGCAGCCCTTCCTTTTCTCTTCCTTCCATTCTTTTTGTTTGTGCATTTTTTTCTTTCTTTTTTTTTCTTTCTTTCTTTCTTTCTTTCTTTTCTTTCCTTTTTTTTTTTTTTTTTTTTTTTTTTTTTGAGAGGTTTTTGCTATAGGGCACGTGCGCTCTCCAGACAGACAGAGAGAGACAGAGAGGCAGAAAGCGAGAAATCACCTCCCGGGGGGATGGCCACGCCGCAATCCCTTCTCCTCCATTCTCCTCTCGGGATCTTGGGCATGCACGCACATGCGCCCAGCATGAGTTTTAAGCCACCGGGTCAGGGATGCGAACTGCGGTTGACTACATGGGAGTCCAGCGACATAGCCATTACGCTAACTGCTGGTCCCTTGTTTGTGCATTTTTTAAAAGAGGCTTTTGCCATAGGAAAGCATGTGCTGGCCAGAGAGACAGAGACACAGATAGTGAGAATCACCCCGTGGGGATATGGCCATGCTGCGGTCCCTTCTCCTCCATTATCCTCTTGGGATTTGGGGCATGCACACATGCCAAGTGTGAGTTTTAAGTCACTGGGTCCGGGACTCGAACCGCAGTCTTCTTTTCTTGGAAGCAGTTTTGCCTCAACTCTGCTTCCTCTCCATGTCTCTTAAAAGTCAGAGACAGAATATGATAAAGGTATGCAGCAAGGCAAAGTGCCAGTCTGGTTAAAGACCCATCACCAGCTGGGATGGGCAGCAGCTCCCGGGCGAAGAGCTGGCACGAGGCGAAAGGGAATGAGAGGGTCAGGAGAGAGTGATTTTACCCGCGGTGCCGAAGGTCAGAAAGGTGTCAGGTATTAATTGCCTCTTGCGCCAAACAGAGCAAAGCTGTGTTTGATTTGCAGGTAGCTCTGAGGAGAGGGCTCGTTTTCAGCCTGCGTGTTTGTTCATGTTCGTTAATTGGCCTACTGAGGCAGGTGGACTGCTGTGAGGCAGCTCTGGGGAACAGGGGCAGTGCTGGGTAGGGGTACGCGACGGAGCTGGCGGTAATTGATGACAATTGCTTTCCGTGCCCACCTCATAGATGACTTCTGCGCCTGCAGGACTTGGGGTGGCCCAGGTAGGCATTATTGAATTCATCTGTGTGAAAGTCAGCAATGCAGGGAGATAAAGCGGGGATTAATCAGAACCGTAGGAGCTTTGGGGATGGCTGGAGCTAAATCAATCTAAGGGATCGTCTGGGAAATCAACTCCCTGTTTTCCGCCGGCTTTCGCAGTTTTATTTATTTATTTTTCTGGTGGTGGTGGGGATATTAGAATCCTTTTTGCACTCACTTCTTTCCAGTTTGGTTCATCCTAATGAGCCCCAGAAAATTCACGAGTCAGGAGGAATTTGCTCTGACTGGAATTTCACTGCACTGGCTCTGAATACTGATGACGGGTGTTACCGGGACACCATCCGATCGCCTGAGGCGCTTCTGAGCTCGGTCCAGGCACTGGCAAGGACTGCTCGGCAGCCCCTGAGACCCAGCGTGTCTGCCCTGCCAGTCCGGAAGCTACGATCTAGTCAGTGCAGGTGGCCGAGAGCACCTGAAACAGAGAATAAAACAACCAGAAATGAAGTGCCAGGCCTTTTGCGCTGGGCTTAGTAGCAGGATAGAGGCAAATTAATTCAGGAACATTTCCCTTGGTTTGCAGTTATGGAATACAAGTGATACCATCCTTGGCTTTGAAAGGATATTTGAATAGAAATGTATTGATTTGTAACATGCCGAGACTGCAGGGGCAGGAAGAGAGATGCTGTCCTCCGTCCTTAGCTTTGGACCACAGTAGTGAGTGACCCTGTGCACATTAGAACGACGCACACACAGGCCTCCGGTTTCAGACGCTCTCCATTGAAAGTCAGTGGCTGGCAGAGGCCCGGCAGGTGGCATCGTGGGTAAGGTGCTGGACCCCGACATGGCTGACCGTGATTTGAGTCCAGGACCCAGAGCCTGGACATGTGTGTGTATGTGTGTGCGTGTGTGCCCGAAACCCCGAGAGGAGAATGGTGGAGAAGGGATTGCAGTGTGGTCATCCCCCCTGCGGGGGATTTCTCGCTTTTTGTCTCTCTGGCAAGTGCGTGCATCTTATAGCAAAAAAAAAAAAACAAAAACAAAAACAAAAAACAAAAACAAACAAACAAAAAAAACAACTCTCTCTTAAAAAAAAAAGTTAGTTGCTGGTGGGGCCAGCAGATGGTGTGGTAGTTAAAGCACTGGATTCCACATGGCCAACTCTGTGTTTCCAGTCCTGAATCTGATGGCTTGAGAACTAAACCGGGCATGTGCACGTGTGTGTGAGAGTGCTCTAAGTCCTAAGGACAATGGAAGAGAAGGGATTGCAGCATGACTACCTCCCTGAGAGATGATTTCTCATGTCTTCTGTCTCTCTGGCCAGCGTATGCACCTTAGGAAATAAAAAATTTAAAAAGAAAAAAACAAAACGAAACAACTCACCTCGGTTGGTAGTCCTTGGTTATAAGGACCCCTGGATGATCTAAATGTGCTTTTCCTGTTTTTGAAATAACATTGAGATGAAAGCAGACATTAAATCTTCGTAAAACTTGAAGGTGATCAGAAACATATTCATGGAGCTCAAGGTGTCCATGAAGAGAGACGTTGAGCTGTAGGAGTCCTCTGAAATAAATCCTGGGGCAGTAAGCGACTCCTCGGGGGTCATTAGGCAGGGTCTCTGGTAGGCAAATGTATTCTTTTAGGTCTCTCGGGTCCTATGAGTTGATGCTCCGGTGCACTTAATGCTTGCCCTACCCGTGTCCCCATCATTTTCCACCCTCTTTTGTTCCAGGGGACACGGAACAACGAATAGGTATCTTAAATGGCTTGTTATAGACAAAACATAGCAGGGTTAATGAAAGGGCTAGGGATTTCTAAGATAAATTTCTTTTACAGGATCCAAAGATTTTGAAACATGATCTTGAATGAATAAACACAAAAAGATTCAGATGTGACAAAGAACTTCTTTATCTGAATTTGAAAAAAAATTCTAATCAGAGAAATGGTGATGAAGTCAAAATCATGGTACTAGATTTCAAACTCCTGTATCACTTGTAAGATCTCGAAGCAGCTCTCCTCATTTGGTTGTTCTTTTCAACGTGTCAGTCTCTTGGTATGTGTGGTGTTTTTTTTTTTGTTTTTTTGTTTTTTCCTTTTCTTTTTTTTCTTTCTTTTTTATTTTTAATAGACTTCAAGAAAGATGGCCAAGATATATGAGTTAGTATCTATTTCTGTAAATATGTTTATTCTGAAAATACAAATTGTTTTCTCAATGCAGCATCTTTAGCCATGTATAAATCAAAGTTGTCTTTATGAGGGGACTTAAGAAAGTTCATGGGAAAATGGAATTAAAGTGCATTTTGGTGCAAACAGTTTTGAAATCCAGGCACTTTTCTTCCTTCCTTCCTTCCTTTTTCCTTCCTTCCTTCCTTCCTTCCTTCCTTCCTTCCTTCCTTCCTTTTCCTTTCATGAGAAAGAGAGAGAGAGAGAGAGAGAGAGAGAGAGAGAGAGAGAAGTGCCCTCAACAGAGTTGCATGCTGCATTCTCACCTCTCCCGCCAACCTTCATAGCCAGCGAGAGTCACAGGCTGGTGTACCTAGCATGTCCTGGTCTACTGGCGGGCGAAACTTCACCTTTGAGCATGGTTAGAGCAGTGCATCATTGCCGTGCCACTGAGCTGGCCCCATTTTCCTGTTGTAAAGTCTGTCAGAATAAGAAGATGGAGTAATGTGAGTCACCTTGTGTTAAACCTTAACTAGACTGAGTGGGGGAAGGCCACGAAGGCATGTCTTCTCTGCAGCCATGACTGACATCGAGAACGGTTATTTAAAGCACTCTGCCAGAACCACACCCTGTACAGAGACCACTGCATCCTGACACAAAGACTACCTCAGTGAGGACACTTGCCCGGAACCACCTGTCTGGTTGAGAACAACTGGTGCCAACACTGGCACACTAACAAGGAGTGGTGTCAGTTTACCCTCGTTGTCAATCCCCAAGACAGTGACATGATCCCCTTCCTCCTGGTGGCTTTTGTCTGTAAAGTAATGCTAAAATCTGTAAGACCCCGGTGCATGTATCCTTGGGCGACTTGGATATTGTGGCACCTGGGTGTCATCCTTGATGCTGGCCCAAGTAAATTCCTTTTACTTTACATACTTTGCCTCAGTGTACCTCTTTAGTTGATAATATATTTTCTTTTTGCCAAAGGGTACATTTGTACCTGAAAGAGAGATGAGAGAGAGAGAGAGAGAGAGAGAGAGAGAGAGAGAGAGAGAGAGAGAGAGAGAGAGAGAGAGAGACTCTCAGTGAAGCCTGGCCACTCTGCAATCCACTTACCCTCCATTACTTCACCCCATCTGGGCACTACCTGTGTATGTGGTGTGGCCTTTCTGTGCTCAGTGCTCCCCTGTGCTATGGGGCCAGCCCAACACTGTGTTTTAAAAAGAAAAGAGAGACAAGGAAAGAAACTGGATTTCCATCTTACCTGGGTAGAGGAGAGTGTGAGGGAACTAAAGACAGGGCTAAATTAACTTTCTGAGATGCTTAAGCAACACAAAGTAGATAGGGCTCCAAGCCTTGCAGAATCATTGGTTTCTACGGTGGAGAGGCTGAGAAGAGAGAAGGAAGCAGTTTGCCGGGTTGCATTCACAGCTCTGCTCTCCTTGCATTCTTTCCTTGGGTGCCCCGAGGCTTTGTGACCTGTAGAGGTGCCAGTCTCATCCCGGGTGCAGGTTGAGTGAGAATGAGTCACACTGCCTGTTTGGTGGCTCTGGTCTCAACTAATCAGGCCAATTCAGACCCTGAGGAAGGATTAAGAACACTTCAGGGATGGAGGAAGGAGAGCTCTTTCAATGTCTAGTAGACTTGGACAAAAATAAAGCATGAAAACTGCAGCTGATTTTTGCTTTTCAAGTGTGATTGCTACCCACCCAGTCCCGGGCTGTCAGTGTGTCTGCTGAGTGGGTTTCCATTCCCTCCCATGGGGGCTGCTGGCTTATTTAGGAGGCAAGCCCACTGTGAAGACAGACTTTTTGCATAACTCTTCAGGTTTTCTCACTGATGAATAATATTAAAAACACCCATTAGGGGACCAGCAGATGGCATAATGGTGATGTCCCTGGATTTCACATGGTTGACTGCGGTTCTAGTCTCGAACCTGGTGGCTTGAAACTCACACCAGGTGCAAGTGCGTGTGTGCCCAAAATCCCAAGAGGAGAATAGAGGAGGGATTGCAGTGTGGTCATCTCCCCCACTAGGGGGGCGATTTCTCTCTTTCTGTCTCTCTGTCTCTCTGTGTGTCTCTCTGGCAAGTGCACATTCCCTATAGCAAAAATCTCTGTTAAAAACAAAACAAAACAAAAACATCCATAAGAAAACCAATAATCATGCTCTTAGACACATCACAAAAGCAAGACATTAACAAGAGGTAGGCTTCATTAGCTGAGCTCTTATTTCCATAATATCCATGAATAACTGAGCATGGAGTGAAACTCTCTTTCATTATACCCAGAGCTCTGACGTGGAGATGTAAGTGCCCTCCAGGGAGCATCTCCTCCACATTAAACTGCAAAAGAGAAAAAAAAAATCGACCGGTTCTCTTGCATATAAATGTTTGGCAGACACCCGAGCCTATTCTTTTCTGTCTTATTCTAGATTATGGAGGTAGAACACAGTTCTCACATTGGAGCTCAATATGGAGCTCAAGTTCATATCCCCCAAACTGGGATGTTTCATATATTTTTTTTCAGTTCCCTGTCATGTATGACCAACTCATTTTATCTGCCTGCAAAATATTCACTTTGTGGAAATGTTATACAAGGGCTCTCAAAATATCTATGAAAAATTCATATTTAAAAAAACTGCATGGATGTCAACATTTTTTGTGTCAAAATAAATTTGTACTTTGATTGAATTTTCCATAACTTAAAAAAAAAAATCTGTTTCCTGGACCAGCAGATGGGATAGAGGTTATGTAACTGAACTGGCCGACCATGGTTTAAGTCCTGGACCCGGAGACTTGAAACTCCTGCCAAGTGTGTGTACGTGCCTGTCCAAAATCCTGAGAGGAGAATGGAGAAGAAGGGATTGCTACATGGCCATTCCTCGGTGGTGGTGGTGGTGGTGGGGGCAATGGTGACTTCTCACTTTCTCTCTCGCTGTGTCTATCTCCCTCTCTCTCTTTCCCTCTCTGTGGTGAGTGCATGCACCAAGACAAAAACCTCTTAAAATATAAAAAAGTGTATTTCCTCCATGAGAGAGAGAAAAAGACATTCTCAATAAGATTTCATTTCATGTCTTCCTCCAGCCCCCCAGGTGGTCAGGTTCATGGGCACATGCGTCCCACATGTACAGGTGAACCTGGGAACTGAACCTGTGGTTGTCCACGTGGATCCAACATCACTTGAGCAGCACCTTAACACAGCACCACCTAGTGGGCTCCTTCCACAAACTTTCTGAAGCTGTTGGTATTCATTGGGGTGATCAGGAAAAGCAAGATAGTCCTTCATTGGCCACAGGGGTGCTGTTAGTCTGTATTCTTTGTACCATTATGGTATGTATTCAAGATAAAATGGATACTGACCTTAATATTATTTTGAAGAGAAACTATACACAGGAAAGTAAGTTCTATGTGAATACTAAATGTGATACCTCAAGATAAGTACATTAACTATAGATTTTCTGGTGTCAGGATTACCTGACGTGTGAGTGATCGTCAACGGTGCCGAAAAGTATATGAAGACACAGAAATGATCTATCTATCTTAAAATTGGGATGTTTGGTTAATTTTTTTCCCTCAATGACCTAAAGTGAGTTGGTATAGATAAAGCCAGAAGCACGCATTCAAACGATTGTTAATAAGGTCTGTTGTACCTAGTGACCCTTGGCATACGGAGTTATTGACCCCATGTACTCCCAGTGGGTTACTCCTATTCAATTATCTTAGGAAAATAATTCAAGTGAAGAGCTATTAAGAAATCTCTTCACAGGCTGAATTTTTGAGAGAGCAAAACAAGATAAAAATGTGCTTTTATTAGGTGAAAAATTAAGATAAGACAAGCCATCTTATTCACAGGATCGGAATTCTATTTTAATTTTGTAACCTTGTGAAAGGTCCCTTGGTCTTATGTGTCGTTCTTATGCTCAAATACCTGCAATAGCTCCCCATGACCTGGAACAGGCTGAGGTTCTCCTTGGTAGCCTAAGTCTCCTGTATAATCACTTGCTATTATACCTCCTCCTGGCTTGGCTTCTTAGCCTCAGGAACATGCGACATCGCTAACTCCCCATTCACACTTCTCTCTCGGAGTGGTTTTTATTTTTATTTTCAATTGAGTTTTTTCCTTCATCCCTACAATCCCCCTTTGCTCTGTTTCCTGGCTGAAGTCTTACTTTAAGACCCTCTACAAGTGTTCCCCAAAATATTAATTTCCCTACTTGGAATAAATTTCTTCCTCTTCTTCACTTTTTTTTTTTTTTCCCATAGGGTGAGTGCACTCATTAGAAAGAGACAGATCGGGATGGGGGAAAGTGAGAAATCACCCCACTACCCCACCAGTGGAGATGGCCACACCACAATTCCTTCTTCTCTGTTTTCCTCTCTGGATCTTGGGCACATGTGCACACGCACTTGGCATGTTTTTAAGCCTCCCATCTGGGACTCCAGCTGCGCAGTCAGCCATGTTGGATCCAGGGCCTTAACTACCATGCCACTTCTTCACACTTTTACACAGTGGTTCCCTGTCCTGGCCTCACATTAGTCCTATGGAGAGTTAAAACAATATTTATGCTGGGGTCTCACCTTCACATCTCAAGTCTCTACACAGAATCTTCACTTTAATTTGAATGATGAACAGTAATAACTTTCCCGACCCTTCCCAGAGGCATGTGGCTAATAGCTCCTTTTAAGGACAGCAGTAAGGGACTTGCTTGATCCATCGGAGCGAGGTTGGAGGTGACGTAATGGGGGCCGATCCCTCTCTGGGATCCAATGGGAATAGAGGAGTCTGATGCAGCTGCCTCCACCCACCTGTATTACTAACCGGGTGGCCTACACTTCTGTCATATCTGTGAGGTACTAGACATCTTCAGGCCCATCAACAGAATCGATAGGAGACATTGACATGACAGGTGTGGGAAATCAAGCCTGAGTAGCCCTGCTATAGAGACTATTGAGATGAGTCTTGAAACTCTTGCTACACTGGTTTTGTTGTTTCCCATCTGTAATTTAATGAGTCTGTAATTATTTTATTCTTTGGTAACACTTTTTTTTTTGTCACATTACAATAAACACTTTCACGTTGTCTTGTTTCTGTACAAACAGCGAACCTCACAATTTTGTCACATTTCCTTAGTTGATTCACTCTCCTACTGTGTCTGACGACTATTTCATACTTTGTTTCTTCAAACCTTCATTACGCCCTCCCTCCTCCTCATTCTTAGTGCTGGGAAAGGACATCTTTATCCTCTACCTAGAAATATAGCAATCCGTGGAATATACGCAGTGGACTTCATTTTCCTTGCTGTCCCTTGGTTCCAGTAAAGCCATACCCTCCTCTCCTGTGACTGATCCCGTCCCCTTTCACTTTTTCCAAACTTGGCTTCTGCTTAGTTATGATCCTTTCTACTGGGTCATCCTCACCCCTATATAGACAGATTATGGCATCTGCTATCCTAAGAAAAAAATTCTCTATTGACTCTTCATGTTCTCTATTAAGAATGTGCCTTAAGAATGTGCATGCATGGGGCGGGGAGGTGGCATGGTGGTTAAGGACACTGGACTCCCACATGGCCGACTGTGGTTCGAGTCTTGGACCTGGCAGCTTGCTTTCTTACTTTATCTCTCTGTCCCTCTCTGGTCAAATTAAAAGAAATAAATAGATTAAGTTACATTTTTAAAAATTCTTGAAAGAAAGAATGTCCATGCAGACACCCTAGTAGAGGGAGCACAGTGGCCAAAGGATCCTGCTGCTGTGTTTGGAAATTATCCTGCCTTCATATGGCGACAGCGTCCCTTAGGCTGCTCCCCACCAGGGACCGACATTGGCAGATCTAGACAGTCAGTCTTGAGAGACACAGGTTTCCTTTGTTGGTCAACTCCGGCTTGAGAAGGGAAGTGTGGTTGAACTTTGCATGAACTGCATGGCAGTCTAGCCAGCTTCCCCTCAGTCCTCTCTTCCTCTCTCTCCACTCAGTGTCAGACGTACATTATTGCCTGACAGCTCCCCTCTCCTCTAACTTCCTCTGCATTTCTTTCTTCTTTAGAATTTCACCATAGAGCGTGTGCACTCACCATAGAGAACTAGAGAGAGAGAGAACATGAGAAATGAGCCTTCCCCCAACTCTCTGGGGGATGGCCATGACCTAATTCCTTCTCCTCCATTTTCCTCTAGGAATTTTGGGCACATGCGCATACAAACTTGCTGTGCTTTTAAGCTACCAGGTCCAGGACTTGAACTGATGAGTTGGCCATGTAGGATCTAGGTACCTTAACCTCTATGCCCTTCCACTTACTGCTCCTCTGCATTTCTTTTTACATAGCATTTTTTCTCTAATAATGTCTTTACATGTGCAGTCCACACTTGAAGTCTGCTTCATGAAGGGCCTTGACAAACATGTCTAATTCCTTTGTTTGCTTTCTCAGCAAAATTCTTCTTAGAAGCTGCTCATTCTCTCCTGCCAGATCTCTCAAATCCTCTGGATTCAAGCCTTTACCCTCACCTCCAACAGAACTTCTCTCGTTGCATCACCAACCTCCATCTTGGGAGACCCATCAGTTGGTTCTCACACTTCATCTTACTCTGTGAACACCAGCAACGGCGAACACCTCCCTTTGAAGTCCTTTTCCAGTTGGTTGTCATATTGCCACTCTTTCTTATGTTTCCTTCTATCTTGTTCCAAGACTCTTTTGTTGACTTCCTCTCAATTTTACCCGTAAGTGTTGGAGTGCCCTTCAGTAAAGTTCAGATCTCTCCTCTATCTACTCTTCTTCAGAAAGCCTGTCTAGTCTCATGGTTTTAAATTACATATATACGTAATCCCCAGGTGCAAATATCTAGTCTTAATCTTTCCACACATCTTGGTTTGTAGATCCAGCCTCCCCTCAGTTGTCTAATATATATCTCCAGTTAAGATGCATGTCCTAAGGTGGACCCTCTAAATTGTGGAGGGGAAGGTAAAAGGGAAACGAAGAAGGAAGAGGCACGTCTTTGCCTGAGATGCATTTGCATACTGGCCCTAACTGTGCAGTGGGCAATGAACGGACTTAGCAGGGCACTCACAGGCTCGTTGACTTGGCACTTAGTTTCCCAAAGGGTCATGAGGAAGAGCTCTCCCTTGGAGTAGTCTGTGAGAGAGAAAGAAAGGAAGGAACTTGAGTCGCTCATGTCTCTTCATCTTGGATTCCTCGTTGGCCAAGGCTCATCCCAGGGAGAGCTCACTTCTTCAGCACTTCTGGATAGTAATATGCCATCTGAGAACGTTCCATGACACTCGCTGGAGATTTACCTATGTTTTCATGGGAGGGGCTGCCTTCCGCAGGTGGGTGTGCTAACTTATGGGAAGAAGGCACAGGCAGTGATGGGAATCTGAGATGGTTCACAAACTGTGTGAGCCCATACGCTGTCCAAAGTCGAACTCAGATTTCTTTCCCATTCTGTTAGTCTCCTTGCTCCCACTTTGCCCTGTTAGATTATTCTCCATTTGCAGCCAGAGTGATTTCTTAAAAAAAAAAAAAAAAAAAAAAAATCACAATGGGACCAGCAGGTGGCATAATGGCTGTGTCACTGGACTCCCATATAGTTGACTGTGGTTCAAGTCCTGGACTCGGTGGCTTGGACTCACACTGGGCATGTGTGCATGCGTGCCCAAGATCCCGAGAGGAGAATGAAGGAGAAGGGATTGCAGCGTGGCCATTTCCCGTCAGGGGTGATTTCTCGCTTTCTGTCTCTCTGTCTCTGTCTGTCTTTCTGGCAAGTGCACGCACCCTATAGTAAAAACCTCTCCAAAATAAATAAATAAATAAATAAATAAATAAATAAATAAATAAATAACTTAATTAATTAAAAAGCACAGTGTACATGCACTTGTCCTAACCCTCCACTAGTTTTTCTTCATCAGTTTTTTGTAGAACACAGTCCGAAGTCTCACTGGAGGCCTTCAGACCTTCGTAAGAAGACCTCTCCGACCTCATTGTGTCCTGGTTCTTTGGCTCCAGACACCTCGCGATTTTATTCGAACACACTGAGCTTGTTTCACCTTAAGATCTTCGCACATACTGTCCTTCCTGCCTGGAACACTCATCCAGATTTCCTCAAGTTCATGCCTTTCCTTTCATTTCTTTGTCACTTTGTGATCGATGTTTAAGTGAGGATTTTCCATAGTACAATGTCTACACAAGGACAGAAATCACTTACTGACACACTTTTCAGAATGTAGCCCTGTCGTTAAGCAACACATGACTGTGGAATTTTGTGTATGTCTGTGCCTAAGAGTAAATAAACCAGGGTAAGAGGAAGAAGAATGAAAAGGACTCTGATTTTTTTTTTTTTTTTTTTTTTGGAGAGGTTTTTGCCATAGGGCGTGTGCTCTCGCCAGAAAGACAGGGAAAGACAGAGAGACAGAAAGCGAGAAATCGCCCCCCAGGGGGGATGGCCATGCCACAATCCCTTCTCCTCCATTCTCCTCTCGGGATCCTGGGCACGCACGCACATGTGCCCGGCGTGAATTTTAAGCCACCGGGTCCAGGACGCGAACCGCGGTCGACTACATGGGAGTCCAGCAACATAGCCATTACGCTAACTGCTGGCCCCGTGACTCTGATTTTTTTTGGAAACTGGTGTCTGCTTCACTGCTGATTTCTCACTAGCTAGAATAATGCTCGCCACATAGTAAGCACTCAGTACTTGTTGAGAGAGTTAATTTTGAAATGAGGAAGTCTAGGTGTCAGGACAGTAGAGAAAGGGGGAAGGGAGGTGGCATTTACCATTTATTAAGATATGTCACCTCATAGCTCTCTTCTTTTTCTCTCCTCTGTGTTACAAAGAGATCTATTCACTGTAACCAGAAGAAAGCGCCACTATACAAAAACCAGCCACACAGTGTGAACGGCGCGCTTAAAGGGTCGCTTCCCCTCAATTCTTCACCAGGTGGCTTTGTGCTTCTCTGGCCTCTTGGTCACAAAGGAGTCAGTGGACTTACCAGTAATAATGTGTAGGAGTGGCTGGGCAGCCTGCCTGGTGGTCCCATTCTTGGATCTTGATGGGTTGCTTCTGGTCTGCCTCTTTTGTTGTGTCAGTGACTCAAACCAGATCCCTCTAGGTACTCGCTGGTCCTGAAGAGGGAACACAGGTGGCAGGTCCAGCCCTGGGTTTTGTAGGCAGTCCCTCTATCCGTGCCTGTGGTGTGAGGGACGCAGCCTTCTGCTGGTAAGGAAAAGAAAACACTCTCATAAGGACTCACATTGGCAACATCTGCTTCGTTCGGGTAATTTTAGATGGCTAAAACCCACATCTCAGAATGATGAGGGCTCCTATCATCTTACGAATGATTGCTTCCACGTCCCTAAGCACCCGCCACAGTAATTAATAGACTGTAAGGACTGAGAAGAAATAGGGCCCTTATTAAGCTCAGGAAATAGCATCCCTCCAGGGCGAACTGACATAGAGAAAACAGTGCAATGGTTTTTCTCTCTCTCAGAAAAGCCTAAAAAAAAAAGTCTTACTCTGGCTCTCTTAAAAAATAAAGTGTGTTGTAGTGAGTTAAAGATTTTAATATTTCTGTTAACCTTTCCTTATCCAGATATCATTGTTTAATGAACCCCTACTATGTCTCAAAAGAGAAGCAACCTTATTTCAAAGAACATTACAAGGATAAACATTGAATTTTAAAGATACTAACCAAACTCCATTGTTACTGAGACCGTATTTTCCCCCAAAGATAGCACTTAGTGGAAATAACACTTTTATTTTTAGTATTTCTGGGTGGAAACATGAGATTAGCAGCTAATTGTACTAGACAGATGATAAAATTGGAGGCCCATAAAGAATAATTTTGCTATTTTTCAGGACGAGCAGGTGGGATAATGGTTATGTTGCTAGCCTTCCACATGGTTGACTGCAGTTCGAGTCCCAGACCTAGTGGTTTAAAACTCACGCCAGGTGTGTGGGCGTGCGTTCCCAAGATTCTGAGAGGAGGATGAAGGAGAAGAGACTGCGGTGTGGCCATCCTGTGCTGGGAGGTGATTTCTTGCTTTATGTCTCTCTGCCTCTCTCTCTGTCTCTCCAGTGAGCACACACACCCTATAGCAAAAATCTCTCTTAAAAAAAGTACTTTCACTACTTTTCTATCTTTTGCAGCATTTTGTGTTGTGCTTCCAGCAAGGTGTAAGAAATGTATCTTTGGGGCCAGCAGGTGGCGTTGTGGTTAAGGTGCTGGACTCCCACATGGCCAATAGTGGCTTGAATCCTAGACCTGACGGCTTGAAACTCACACTGGGTTCATGTGTGTGTATGTCCAAAATCCCAGGAGGAGAATGGTGAAGGGATTGCAGTGTGGCCATCCCCCCGGGGAGGGTTGATTTCTCACTTTCTTTCTTTATGTCTCTCTCTGGCAAGAGTATATGCCCTATGGGAAAAAACAAACAAACAAACAAACACTTTAAAAAATAGATATATCTTGAAAAAAAGGCATTACTGTAAATGTAGACAATAGTGGCAAAATAGGAAGTGGAACTTTGATTTTATAAGATGTGGATCCCCTTTTATCCAATACATTTTATTCTGTTTTAACTATCAAAACAAAAACCCTCCAATGAAAAGCGAGGAGATGGAGTGCTTAGTTTTACATCGATGTGAACTTAAGTACAATCGAAATGGGCTCTTTGTCAGCATAATTCTGATTCGTATAGCTCTATGTGCTAAACAGAACACTTTGGCATACATTATCTCATTTGATCCTCAAAGTAATCTCTTCCGAATTGGATCCCAAAACCTCCTTAGACCCAGGAAAGGCTTCCAAATATTTATTATCACTGGAGACTGAATCTATTCCTGACCACGGAAATAAAGTGTCCTTTGGGAAGGAACTCTTTGGTCATCATGGCTTTCTGCCAGGTATCAGTGCAGGATGATCTGTTTGCTAAAATACATAGACTCCAGGGACCAGCAGTTAGCATAATGGCTATGTCGCTGGACTCCCATATAATCGACCTCAGTTTGCATCCCGGATCCGGTGGCTTAAAACTCACGCTGGGTGCGTGTGCGTGCGTGCCCAAGATCCCGAGAGGAGAATGGAGGAGAAGGGATTGTGGCGTGACCATCCCCCCTGGGGGGTGATTTCTCACTTTCTGTCTCTCTGTCTATCTCTGTCTGTCTGGCGAGCACACGTGCCCTATAGCAAAAACCTCTAAAAAAAAAGTAAAAAAATACATAGACTCCAGGTAGATATTCGAGTGTGATGCTATGATACTATGTTATGTTATGCAGGATATGAAAAGACATACCGTCATGATGAATAACCCTCTGGCTTAGTTTGTGTTTTGCTTATAAAGATGACTACCAATCCAGGTGACTCTGTATGGTGGATACCAACTGCTCACCATCCTGTGACTGCACCATTGGAAACAGACAGCTCCTCAGCCACTGCAGGACTGGCTGTGCTGCAGAGTTTGCATCAGTAATTAAATGCTTTGCCCCAGGGAAGACACAGACCACTTCCCCTTACCTGGTCATGGAAGTTAAGGGTACTTTGAAGAGTTCAAGGATGACTTAAGCAGTGGTGCAGTGGTAAATGTGATGCTCTACGAGGCAATCCCACGTGGAAGGTTCCTGGTTCAGGGATAGAGGCCCTCCTGAGTGCACTGGACGTGTACTTACCTACTATTCAGCTGGCCAAGGCTGGGGTGGATCGTGGTGTCAGGACCCTGTCAGGGGTGCTGTCTCTCTTGTTCATGAGGAAATGAATGAATAAACATAAGAAAGAGTTCATTAAAAATGGAATTAAAACATCAATTTATTTGGTGCAAAAAAAAACTTAAAATCCATGCATAGATTCTTCATAGTATGTATTTTCCAGGAACTTATTTTTTTTCCAGAACGAGATTTTTGCTATTGGGTGTGTGTGCTCACTGGAGACACAGAGAGAGACAGAGGGATAGAAAATCAGAAATCACACCCCAGGGGGAATGGCTACACCACAGCAATCCCTTCTCTTCCATTCTCCTCTTGGGATTTTGGGCATGTATGTACATATGCCCGGTGTGGGTTTCAAGCCTCTGGGTCCAGGGCTCAAACCATGGTTGGCCACGTGGGAGTCCAGCAACATAACCACTACACCATCTGCTAGTTCCTTTCATGAAGTTTTTAAGGACCTCTTGTATAATCTTCCCATGTGCCAGGAGGGGCAGAAAACCAGATATAGAAGAACCAAGGATTTTCTACAACATATTTTTTATCAATCAACAAAAAAGTATCAAGTTTTGAGCTTTCCCCCCGAGAGTAGAAGCATTTAATTACTGATGCAAACTCCTCAGTACAGCCAGTCCTACTGCAGCGACTGAGAGTTGTCTATTTACGGTGGTGCAGTTACAGGATGGGAGTATACTTAGCCAGACCGTCAAGCCCTGTGGCCTTTGTCCATACGTGGCTCGCAATGTTTATTCTATAATGGCAGAAATGACTTTTTTAAAGAACAATTATGCTGGGCTCCAGATTTTCTCTGATATTGGATGGAGGGAGCTAAACATAATATAAAAGCCACTCAGTACATTGGACAAATTTAGTGAGGAAAGGAAATTGGCCTGGCAGTTTTGATAGTGTGCAGAATAAATAACTAGTTGATTGTCTGCAATAGTCATTTTCCAGTGCATCGGTGAACACTGCAAGCAATGCCTTTGGTCAGGGCCTTTCTCCTTGCAATTACACGGAGGCTAGAAAGCAGATGCAGGAGTTAGGAAGAAGACAGAAAGACCCACGGTCGTGGGTAGCACTCTCGGGAGCCTGGCTTTGGGCTAGAGACCAAATTGCCCTCCCTGGCGCATGTGGCTTTGGCCTCCTCCCTGTTGATCTCAGACTAGCTAGTAAATTGGATTTAAAAAGCATTGGTTATTAAAGGACAGTGTCGACTCCACCTAAGTGAGCTCCCTTTGATGGCTTTTGTCCAAAACAGTAATTCCTTTTTTTTTTTTTTTTTTTTTTTTTTTTTTTTTTTAGATTTTTGCCAAAAGGAACATGTGCTTGCTGGAGACAGAATGATAGAAAGCGAGAAATCACCCCCAGTGGGGATGGACACACTACGATCCATTGTGATGGAATCTTCCACTCTTCTCTTGGGATTTTGGGCGTGCAAGCACACGTGCCAGGCATGAGTTCCAAGCCACTGGGCCCTCGACTTGGACTGCGTCGACCATGCGGGAGTATAGTACCTTAACCACCGTGCTACCCGCTGGCCCCAGTGATGGGATTTTAAGTCTGATGCTTATTGCTGTGAGATGAGTACAAGAATGACCTGAGGGACCAGCAGATGGCGTAATGGTCATGTCACTGGACTACCATGTAGTTGACTATGGTTCGAGTTCCAGACCCGGCAGCGTAAAACTCACGCTGGGCGTGTGTGTGCGTGTCCACAATTCCAAGAGGAGAATAGAGATGAAGGGATCATGGCATGGCCATTCCCCCTGGGGGGTAATTTCTCGCTTTCTGTTTCTCTGTCTCTCTCTGTGTCTCTGGCGAGCACATGTGCCTTATAGCAAAAATAACTCTTAAGAAAAAAAAGACTAACCTGAGTAGCTTGTATAATCCAATTCTAGATTTCCATTTCAAAAGTTTTGGATCTATGTTGTGGAGTCTGAGAACTCATATCTTACATAAGAATCTCAGTTGATTCTGATGCTTGCTAGCTATGGACCATATTTTGAGAAACACTGAACTGAATTAAAAAGAAAACATGGATTGGTTGTGAAACAGTCAAAATCTTGTGAACTTTGAGCAATCCTCAAAAACATCAGTATTGTCCAATAATTTCTTCAATGTCCTATACAAATGGCTTGGGAAGCAGACTGCGTGGTAAACGTACAACGGGGCTTTCCAAGATTTGACTGCGAAAGACTGCTGGACATTTTCTAAATAATCTGTACAATGGTTTCAGGCACTTCTTCTAGTTAATATTGAGGGCTCTCCACCCACCCCATTTGCTGGAGCCCTTTAGAATTGTAGAAAAGAACGGTTGGCCCTCAATGAGGACAATGGAAAGCCAGTTGAATGAATCCCAAAATGGCATATTTTACTTGAAAAACATGCATTATGCTCTTTTCCAAGTAAACTGCACAGAAAAATGTAAATGAAGCATAAAGCTCTTATGAATTAGGCCCTAAGCGTTTTTCTTTTTAGCATATAAACTGCCACTAAGGATGTGATAGGAATGCATTTTCTACTATTTTTCAAACTGTAATTACGTTTGCCTAGTAAAACTCAAATACTTGATCTGGTCCTGTTGCAACTGTACCCGACAGGTAATAATTGGAAAATTTAATGCAGGGCTTTATCTCTTAAATGCTAAAAGGTAGGGCTACTCACAGCATACAGAAGAGTTGGCATTAAATATAAAAATGGTGAACCTGGTGATCCTCTATGATGTTAATTTTGCATCTGGAAATGTGTTCCAAAGCTGCAGCACCCTTCTAAATTTAGAAGAATAGAAGACAAGTAATTCCTCCTCCAACCTTCTCCTAAAACAGCCTATAATCTCCATCGAGCAGTCAATAGTTCCATTTTCTTCCACATATACTGTATTTCAGGTTAGACTAAGATGCATTTAGGTCTTGGAGCAGTAAATTAACTTCTTTAAGTAGCAATGGAAAAAATGAAGCAAATAAAAGAGGGAAATTCTCTGGATAGCACTGTTCAATTATGTATCCAAAGACCATCAGAAAAGGGTACACAATAAAACTCATGTAGAAAATGAAAAAGATTTGAACAGCGCTCTTCCCATCCATCTTCACAGTGGACTTTGTTCGTCAACACGTTATTACTATCTTATTTTTATTCATCAATGTGAAGACCTAAGTTACATTAAAGATGTGTGTACCTACACAGAGAATGATGAAAAGCTCCTTAAGACTTCTGTGTGAACTGATAATACTTCATTGGGGACAATGAAAATTAAATGGTTTCCACATGGGCACACTCTATGCTATTTCTGTGGAAAACCAGAGATTGACAACTTTAGGACAAAGCCCGTTGTTGTCTGGAATATGATCTTACATAGCAAGATGCTTTGAAGCACAAAAAGCTCAGAAATAATTTCTGATAAGTTCTCTCATGAAATCTGCAGCCTGACTTTGCATTTTCAGCTGGGGAAACTTTGATGTCTTCTAGTGCATGTGAACCCAAAAGCTACAGCCCTTTGACGACTGCTTACCTGTACTTGAATTTTTTTATAAGTTTTGTCCAGACCTTATGCATGTTGTTTTGCTGTCTATCAATATAAATATTAATTCATTTTTACTTCCTACCTTTCACTTCTCATGACGGTGCACATTTGATTATAAGAGATTTGCTATAGCACAACTTTGCAAATCTGAATTACAGTTATGGTTTTTGAAAGTGTTGGTCAACTTCAGATGCATGAAGAATAGTATAACTAAAAAGAGTATAACTTCAATCTAAATAGAGATTGCATTCCCATCCTCCAGTAAATCGGACTGAACATGGTCTCATGCAGTGGAAACATGTAGCTGCTAACAGATAGGGAAGCAGCAGATTCAGTTTTCAATCAGACAAGTTGCAAATCTCTGCACTAATACTTACCAGCAATCTTGACCTGGAGATTTCCCTTGAAGTTCAGTTTTCTCTGTGTGTAAAAAGGTAAGATAGTAGTTACAGTACTCAGAGTGAGCTGGCTGCTGTATCAGTTAGATGCCCAAATGTATAATAGTTCAAACACATAGAAATTAGATTTTTCACTATTAGTACTTGGTAGTGACCAAGGTGTCTCTCCTCCAATTAGTCATTGAGAACCCCAGATGGACAGAGGTTCTACTATCTTTAAAATGCAGTGTTCAGGGTTGCATTAGAGTAGTATTTCTCAAATAGTTTCTCATCATATCCTCCAAAGGAGAACAATGAAATGAACTACACCTAGTTAATTTAAATTAATTAAACTAAATTTACATCCTCTGTTTGGGAGAGAAATTATGTACTAAGAATTAAGAATTTATCAGGTGGATTTGAGCTTTGAAAGATCACAAACCATTGTAATACCAAGGATTATTTTGCTCCCTCCAAGAACAATTTTCAGTTAGTGGGAACCATATTACCCCACTGAAAATGCATGTGTTGGAAGTTATCTTCCTTCTAGTGTGGTAGAAAGGGAAAAGAGAATGGGGAAACAAATTGGGAGGTTTTTATGGGCCAGAACTGGTAGAGGGATACATCACTTCTGTTTATATTTCATTGGCTGGTATTCAGTCATGTGGTTCCTCCTAACTGCAAAAGACACTGGGAAATATAATCTAGTGTGTTCAGGAGAGGGAAGATACATTCTTGGTTGAACAGCCAGTGGTTTCTTTTATTATTTTACTTGGTTCATATGGATTGTTGTGAGGATTTAATACTCAGTAGGGATTAGGTATTTTTCATCATGTCTAGTATACTGTTAAGTAGTTTGTTCAAAGTTAAGTAGTTTGTTCAAAGTTATTAAGCATTTTATCAAAATAAAGTATTATGAATCTGTGTAGGATAAAAGGCAAAATGAAAAAAAAAACTCATCTCTCTATCATTGAATAATCTATCAGGTAATGAAAGAAACGTTGGGGTTGGAAGGTACCTTAAAAACCACATAGGTTATGGAAGATTTATTGCTCAGTGAACTGAGTCAGGCTATGAAAGATAGACATTGTATGTCTCCACTTAACATATATCAACTGTCCTCATTCTACATAAGAGACTGAAAAATTGGAGGGCACAAAAACATTGAAAATAATTTTAGACACTGGAGACTGCGTGGAAGGAAGGTGGGAGAGGGAAGACTCTAGGGAAGGAAATTAGGGAGAAAAATAGAGAAGTAAGACAAATGTGGGTCACAGAAATGGTTTATTACCTGGTGATGATAATCTGTATAGTATTCTCAGCTGGACTGGTCTGAGGTGTATTTAATGTTGGGTAAATTCTCTCTACAAGCTAAATGATGTATGGCGATGGAATATATTAAAAAATAATAATAAATGGGGAACCAGCAGTTAGCGTAATGGCTATGTCGCTGGACTCCCACATAGTCAACCGCGGTTCACGTCCTGGACCTGGTGTCTTAAAACTCATGCCGGGCGTGTGTGTGTGCGTGCCCAAGATCCCGAGAGGAGAATGGAGGAGAAGGGATTGCGGCGTGGCCATCCCCCCTGGGGGGTGATTTCTCGCTTTCTGTCTCAATGTCTCTCTCTCTCTGCCTGGTGAGTGCACATGCCCTATAGTGAAAACCTCTCCAAAATAATAATAATAATAATAATAATAATAATAATAATTTAAAAAAGCAAAAAAACCATGTAGGTCAATCCCCCTTTGTTGAATTTCTGCTTGAGCACTTCTAGTAAAAGGCAGGCTATATATTTAATGATCATTTCTTGAGTTACTTGTACGTTTTTATTCTAGGGAAAAAATCTTTCTTAGGCTTCCAATTGTCTTGCCAAACCCTTTGTTTGCTTTGTCATCCAAAGCTTTTACCCATTAATTTATTCAACAGGTATCTGTTTAGTTCGTACTGTGTGCCTGGTGGCATGCTAGGCTCTGCAGATTCAAAACCAAATGTATGCAATGCTAAGTGAAGCAAGTCAGGCTATGAAAGACAAAGTTGGTATGTCCCCACTCAAATTATACCGAATGTCTGCACTCTACAGAAGAAATGGAAAGATTGGAAGGTATAATAGCAGGGAGGGCAACTGTGGATAGTACAGACAGTGGAGAGGGTAATAGGGGGAGGGAGGGGAACGGGAAAAAAGCAACATGTTTAATTGACACAAAAACGAAAAGTTCTTTGCTGATGATAATGTGTAAGATAATATCTTTGTCTTGACTGATATGCTCTGTAGTTGTGCTGGGGGAAAAACAACAACAACATGTTTTGTACACTGTAAGGTGTATGGTGATTAAATATAAATAATAAATAAAAAAATAAAAACAAAAAAAAAACCCCAAATGTATGTCCTTCTTTTTAGGGACTTAAAGTGTTTTACCCTTCAAAAAGAAGAGGCATCTGGGGACCAGCACTTAGCGTAATGGCTATGTCACTGGACTCCCATGTAGTCGACCACGGTTTGAGTCCCAGACCCGGCGGCTTAAACTCATGCCGGGCGCGTGTGCGTGCGTGCCCAAGATCCCGAGAGGAGAATCGAGGAGAAGGGGATTGCGGCATGGCCGTCCCCCCTGGGGGGTGATTTCTCACTTTCTGTCTCTCTCTCTCTCTCTCTGTCTGTCTGGCGAGCGCACGCACCCTATAGCGAAAACCTCTCCAAAAAAAGCAAAAAAAAAAAAAAAAAAAAAAAAGCAAAAAAAAAAAAAAAGCAGAGGCCTCTGTCTTAGATGCTATGGTGTCCACAGCTGCTAACACAGTGCGGGCATTCGGCAGGTCCTCGGTAAGTAGGTGCTGACCTAGTGGGTATGAGGGTGGAGACAGCTGAAGACAGGCAATGTGAGGGCGGGGAAATGAGTTTTATTGAGGAGACGATGTCTGGCCTCTAGGAGACTAGCCTGGATGGGCACCTAACCCAGCCGAGTATTGAAGAATGTGAGAATTCACTCTTAGAGAATGGAGGAGGGGGAACCTCTAAAAGAGGAATCACATGTTTGAAATGTAGAGGTAATGGCTTTTCAAAGGATGGTATGGCAGTCGAATAGTATCGGCCAAAAATTGATGTCCACCGAGAACCTAGGACCTCGGCCTTACTTGGAAACAGAGTGTTTACAGATATAATTAATGGGAATGCAGAAGTTCACAGACGCAAGGTGTGCGTCTTTCCTAGGACCTTTGGAGAGAACAGAGCTTGGCCAGTGCATTGAGTTTGGGCTTTCTGCTTGCAGAACTGGGAGAGAAGAACATTTCCTTTGCTTTAAGCAGAGGTATCTATAGGCACCCTGCGCAGAGCATGCAGGGACCGTCGATTCCTGTAATGAATCAGTTAAAAGATTCCTGTTAATATTTGGTTTCTTGGTTTAGGTCAACAGAGCCATGATGGGTCTCACAGGACAATGTACTCACTGTGAACTCCCTCTCCCACCCTCCATTGATTGTACTTCAAGACCCCCCCTCTATTCACGTCCAAGGGCTTTTGTAACAGATTACCACAAAGTGTCTTTTTTTTTTTTGTTAAATTCCAAAGATTTCTGATTTTATTAATTCAGCTTGGTTTGATGATTTTCTTTTAAATTTTGTCTTATTTACTAATTTTTTTACTTAATTTTTTACTGAACTTTTTGTTTAGTTCTTGATTATTAGTGATTATTTACATAATCACTGTACCTCTTTTCAGTGTATGACATGGCTTTTCCTCAGCATGAATTCAGTGCATATTAGTCAAGCCAAAGATATCGCCATATACATTATCAGCAGCAGGTAACTTTTCACTTTTGTGTCTATAAAATGTGTTGACAGACTAACTGAACACTTCTTGTTAATAGGTCACTTATAGTTCACCAAATCTTTCTACTTTCAGGAGGTGAATTGTGTGCTTACTAAGGAACAGTTGTATTCTTGGAGCCAGCAGGTGATGTGGTGGTTAAGGCACTAGACTCCCACATGGCTGACCACGGTTTAGTCCCGGACCCACTGGCTTGAAAATCACACTCAGCGCACATACGCAGTTGCCCAAAATCCCAAGAGGGAGAATAGAGAAGGGATTGTGCCATGGCTATCCCTCCTGGGGGTGATGTCTCACTTTCTCTCTGTCTCTCTGTTTCCTTCTGGAAAGCACATATGTATGCGCTATGGCAAAAACCTTAGGGGGTAAAATGGAAAGAAAGTTGTATTCTTTCTATATCTCTTTCTGTCTGTTGTACTTGTAACTTTGTGATATTGTTATAATATATATTAAATGAATAAATTATGAGTGTGAAAGGAGAGTTATTTCTTTATAAAATAATAAAATGTCTTAGAAAGACTAGGGTCTGATTTAAAATTTTAAAAAATGTCAAGAAAGTTCATACAGTCAGATTGCTTTCTAAGTGACTTCGTGCTTTGCATGTTCAAAAAAACTGAAACCACAAATTGTGAAGGAGGCATTTAGGGAGTGATTTATGCAAATAGAACATTGACGGGATTTAGGCAGCTGTTGCTTGGTTATACATAAAAAAATGGACAAATGAATATACGTTTGCATGTTGGACATTAAAGATAATACTTCAGTTTTCAAAATAGTTTTCTGCTCAAACCAACGTTTGTAGTTAACTTTTCTGATTATACTGGATAAGAAAGTTTTGATTGTAGGTTGGTAGAGTGACTTGGGGAGGAATACGAACAAGTATTCTCAGGGCTAATGAGAGCTTTCCTTCAATCGTGAGTATGGGACAAATTTCCTTCTCACCTGGTAAGTGGCTGTTTGGTTTAAGGAACTGGGATGCAGGTTCCTGGTGGCCTGCATTCTAAAGAGGGGGTCCTGTTCTCTCTTTAACCAATTTCATAAATGGTGTCTTATTTCTCAGGCCTGGGGATTTGTTTAGCCCAAGGTCATAGAGGCTGCTACTGACAAAATGCAAACGGGTTCTTTTGCTTTCTTTTTTTTTTTTTTTTAACCTAATATCATGTTCTTTTCATTATGTTTCACCATACAAGGAGAATTTTATGCCCATCACTTTGAAATGGAAACGGCGTTTATTCTTTCTTTTTTTCTCCTCCTTCTCTTAGTTTTTGAGAATAAATATCCTAAATTCTAATCCCTACTTCACACATGATCTTCTGGAATGCCATCCATATTCAAGTGGGAATAGGTTTGTATGTATATTTTTAGAAGCTGGAGTTTCAAATGATCTGTCATTTAGATAAATAGTAATTAAGTTCCCTGAACATAAATCAATGGATTATTGGGGGGATATAACCTAAAGATAGAAAATAGGCCAAGTGGTAGGGGAATCTGGGCCTGGGCTTGACATTTTGTCATGGCTAATTTATTGAAGAATAGTCATAAACTTATTAACTATGGTCTAAATGAACTATCACATACCAGGCCCTGTGCCGTCTGGCAGATGGTAAGTATGAGTAAGAAAGTCTCCATTGGGTTCGGCAGATTTTATATTAGCATCTCTTTCTTCTGAGATCAAAACCGAGATTGTCAGGGATAGTAGGTGTAAGCCTTAAAACCCTGTTGGAATATTTAGTGCCATGTAAATGCTATCAGGGGAAGAGAGCGTGCTAAAATTTAGGTCCCACGATTTAAGAATGCGCTTTCCATGTTCAAAATCACCAGTTAACTATTCAGGAGCATATAAAGCGCTTGGGCACACTGTTCCCTGTGAGTTAAGACGGTGTGTTGTAAAGAATATGAGCTAGAGAGAAAAAAGGCACCTTTCCAGTCTTTGCTCTGCCAGTAACAGGCTCTGTGACCTTGGGAAATTCAGTTTCATTCTTGGGTCCCCATATTCTCCTTGGTACTGATTGGCCAAAGTGATGTCTCCAGTCTCTTTCCATTGTAAAATTCTCATTTATTATAGAATTTCAAGGCTGTTTGAAGGACCCAGAGCATCCTTTATAGACTTTCTGAACTACTTCATTACCCTCACCACACAGCGTGATATTTCAAAGTACAGTTTTTGTCACAGAGACATTATATGATCCAATCCGCCTTCTTTCACCCCATTAGTGTTTCTGTTGGGGGGGGGGGGCAAGAAGAGGCCAATATTTGCTTGCTGATTGGAGTGGTTGAAGGCATTGGAAATGGTCAATCTGGACTTGCAGGACCCAGGGAGGAGTAAAAGCTGGCATGGAGTATTTGAAGGAAGACCACCACCACCACCACCAGCATGCCAACAAAAACAGAAAACTCAGAATATTTTTGAGGAGGAAAGCCATTATTTCCATGACCATGGCTATTCTAAAGAGCTCTTCCTGTCTATAGATAGAATGCATGACCCAAACCAAGATAATGGATTCAGACAAAAATCCAAGAAAACCTTATTTCTTAGCCAGTAGGAGGCTCCAGGACTTCCGAGATGGGGGCCGCTGGAATGCCGCTTGCCTAGGAGAGTGCCATGATGGGGTTTACTCCCAAGTCCTAAGCAGAGGCTTCCTTCGAGGCCCTTGTCTCTCAGCCGCATGACTCACTGGCCAAATTCACACAACGCAGATGTGATCACCGAGGATCAAGCCGCCATTGCTGGTAAGACGCTGGCAATGGCGGTATCGGGACTCGCCAAGCACACACTGACCCTCCCAGTCCTATTGGTTCCCATGGAGATTAACACCGTCAACTGTGGGGGACGATGGCCCAGGAGTGCAATTGGTGTTAGAAAAGGAGGAGAAGAATGGCAGTAGAATCCTCTAGAAAGGCAGAAATTGGAATGAAAAAGGAGCACGGGCTGGCGTAGCTCAGGAGAGAGAGAGAAAACGATCTGCGATGGCAACCTCCTTCTGTAGCGCTTCTTGCAAGTGGCTGGGGAGAAAGTGTGACTCCTGGCAGAGAGGCTACGATCTCCTTTTATTTATCTGGCTGTTTCCAGCAAGTTCTCCTCGCATGCCAGATCGCACATCTTTCTGCAGGGGTGTATGCAGGGTGACCTCACTAAGGACCAAGTGGCCTTGGCTCTCGGATCCCAGGTCTGATTAACGTGTTGGGGCTCAGGACCTCGAAAGACATGGATCCCTTAGCTATATTTTGGCAGATTTTAATTTTCTCTTTTGGATAAAAAGACTTGCTTTTATTAAAAAACCATGACTTCTTTTTCATAATTCATGTGGTTATTTCACCTATTTTAATAGGGCAATCTGATTTCCGAGGGTTGCGGCCTATTTCTTCCTTTAGAAGTTGTGGCAGGGGGTGTGTGTTATCTTGACTCTGTCCTTTGCAAGAAGGTCTCCCTGCAGCCGTGTGTACAAGCCCAGCTTTCTAAACCCAATTCTCTAACCTCTCTCCTATAAAGAAGGAAAAGAGCCTGGAGACAAACACGTTCTCCAAATTTAATTTATGTGAATCACGCCCAGTTCAGATGGATCAAGCTTTATAAGGTGAGCTGCGCTTTTTCCCTACTCCTTTATATCAACTGTTGTGGAAAATACCTATTATTTGCTGAATGATCAAACGGATGTATGAAGAATAACTGGTTCCCAGCAAAATCAGATTACATTGCATCGAAAGTAACTGAGCTGAAATGACAACATGTCACCCTGGAAGGCTATGGTTTTCAAAGCAGTAACAAAGCACTTTGGGACAAACTTAGAGTTAATAAGATATTTGGAGATGGCAAACATGCCTGTGTGCTTCCACCGGCGCGTTGTGGGTGACGGTTCCACAGGGCAGCAGAGGACAGCACTTGGTGTGGAGGGGCGTGCAGCGGCTGTGCATGCCCCTCCCAGGTGCATGACCGCGAGTGAGGCCTGGGGCAAGTCTCCCAGGTTCACGGGCCTCAGTTTACTCATCTGTAAATTGAAGATTATTTTTTGCCCACAGAATCTCAAGGTACTGAACATTGTGCCTGCCAGAGGGTGAGCGCTCAATAAATGGTGAAGATAAGGATGGTGCCAACGATAGCGATGAGAATAATATAATAGTATAATGATTATCGTGTTAGTCAGGATTTTTTTTTAGAGAAATGCAACCAAGAAGAAGTGACATAGAAATATATGTTATTATTTTCCTGATGACTCTCTATAGAGGAAAAATAGACTGTAACTCTCAGAAATCATATTGCCCTATTAAAATACATGAAATAACCCCATGAATTGTGAGGTCAAAGTCATAGTTTTTTTTTTTTTTTTTTTAAATTAAAGTAAGTCTTTTTATCCAAAATGAAAATTAAAATCTACCAAGATATATCTAAGTGATCTGTGTCTTTCAATGTCCTGAGTCCTAACATGTTAATCAGATTTGCAATCCCAGAGTCAAGGCCACTTGGTCTATGGTGAGGTCACCTTGGGAAAAAAATAATTTTATATATATATATATATATATATATATATATATATAGAGAGAGAGAGAGAGAGAGAGAGAGAGCGAGAGCAGATTTATTATAAGAAGCTTGTTTCCATAATTATACAGGCTGAGAAGTTCTAAGATCTGCAACTGTAAAGGTGAAAACCAGGAAGAGCTGATGTTTCACTGAGTCTGAGGGCAAGAAAACCGATGCTCTAGTCAAGGCAGCCAGGTGGAAAGCATTTTCCTCTAACTTGAGGGAGGGTCTTCACCGAACTGATGAAGTCTATCTGCATTGGGGCAAGCAATTGGTGCTTCTTGGTCTACCGTTCAAGTGTTACACCTTCGCAGGAACACACTGAATAATGTTTGGCCAACTATCTGGGCACCCCATTGCCCAGTCAAGTGGACACATAAAATTAACCATCACAGTCTGATGATCAAGGGATCCTGTCCCTTCGTTCCAAATTCTGTAATTCTGAAAAGGGTGCTGTGTTGTAAAATTGATTGCCATAAACGTTCTGCCTCAGCAGAGGCTCAGAGCCTTATATTCCTCTGCCTGAGGAAGCAGGGTGAAACCACAGCCTTGTGCTTTAGGAACATGCTTTTCAAACTCTGATGTCTCTGACTCCTTCCTCAATGACACCCAATCTCACTGTGTCGCAGGGTGAATATCAGGGTTGTGGCCCAGCGTGGTGCCTAAGAGCTCGAGGTCCTGGTTATTTTTCTGCTCTGCTTCCTGTCAGCTGTGTGACCTTGGGCAGGTCACTGAACCTCTCTGTGCTTCATTGCCCTCACCTGAAAAGTGAGATGAACATAGTGCTGACCCCATAGGGTGGTTGTGAGGCTGGCACGTATTAATGATGCACCTAAAGTGCACAGACCCGTTTCCACCTTGCATGGAGTGTACCTTCAATAACTTTCAGATATAATTATATTCCTTACTCAAAACTGAAGGACTTAGCATGCTCCCACATCGAAATCCTTTTCCTTTATACATTAATCTGTTGTGAAATTTACCAGGGACTATCGGCGACTGATGGCACTTTGGTGGCTCAGCTTCAGCGTTTGTATTTTAATGTGTGAAATTGTCAGCTCAGCTTCAGGTTTAGTTTTTAAATCTTCCTTGGAAAAAAGTGTGTGTGTGTGTGTGTGTGTGTGTGTGTGTGTGTGTGTAGCAGCCTCTGCTAATGAACGCTGACGCTGCGCATGTCCACCAGATGGCGCAGCGCTCCCGCAGGTCCCCCCTTCAGCCACCCAGAGCGATGGAAGGAATTCTGCCGGGCCAGGGCAGAGACACAATTTCCAGGTGGAGCCAGCACCAAGACTTCACGTTTTGTCAGGTATGCGCCACTCCTTGCTTGTGAAGTCGTAAGAACTACATAAAAGCTAAGGTCGCTTTTGCTCCTAACGCCCTTCTTTGTTTTTTTTTTTTTTTTTAATTCCAATTTAAGTTTGCCCTTTCAAGGACACGTTTTGCCTATTACTCCTCACACCCGAAGGACATTAGAGTGGAAGTGAGGTAGAGTCTTTCTCCTGCCTCTTTAGACAGACTGCCTTGCTGAAAACAGAAGAACAAGCAGAAAGCCAAGAGCGAAAACAAACAACAACAGAGAAAACGCACACACACACACAGAGGAAAGAAAAACAAACCATTCAAAGCTTGTTTAATCTACTGGAGATAGACTGGGGGCAGAACTGCCTTAGAATGAATTAACGAGGGGATGAATCTCCTCTGAGCCGTTGAGCCCTTTGGGGACCACCTGGGCCTGTCTGGGGCCGTCCCAGTGACGGTACCTGGTTCCACCCCCTTCCTCTGCCCCTCACTCTTCCCCTCATCCACGCTTCATTCCGCTGAGATCTGGCTTTTCAGGACCCTTCTAATTTACTGAAACGGATCTGTCCAAAGGCCCCCAGAAACTTTATTCAGATAAAGTAGCACATTCCACTTTTATTCAAAGAACTGGTAGTGCTAGAAACTGGATGAGGCTTTTCTGCGCAAAGACGTTCATCTTTAAATTTTCTTAGGAGCTATCCTTTTATTTTTGGCAAGAAATTTGTATGATAGGCGATCATTTGAAACAAATGAGCCAAATTAAAATGGTCATCTACAGGCATGTGTGTGTGGACAGCCGCACGTGCACACACACACACACACACACACACGAACATGTTTATGGGTCTAACCAGATTTTTCTCTCTGGTGACTCTCACAAAAGCCCAGCTTGGAGAGAACAGGAGGCTTCTCAGATCGCACACATGACCCCGGGGCTGGAGAGACTAGCCGGGCACAAATGGCCCTGGGTGAAGCGTGGCTTTCCGGTAAGAACTGGTCTTGGCTCCTTCCTTTCAGAAAGCCCTCGCTTGGCGCCGTGCGCTCGCTTCCCCTCCTGTGCCATCTGAGGTCTGTGCCCTGAGCCGGCTGGCAACTTTCTAAATCTCTTTATTCCAAATTTGGCCCAACCTTCTTTCATCTGTGACTTTGGAGTCTTCTGTTGTTTTCTCCACGGTCCAGCTGGAATTGAGAACTGTTGCACCAACTTACGAGTTATCGTGTTGCAGTCTTACTTTGCTCCCAGAGAAGCCACCCAGCGTGCCCCTTGCACGCAGAAGTGGCTCATTTACCCCCTGGAAGGCTATTCCGAAGTCAGCCGAGGCTGGCTGGCATCGCCCTCCCGTAGCAGAGAGGATGGACTTACTTGCTCACTCTCACACTTAGACCTCCAACTGTCCCAACGATCTTGTTAGAAATATAAAGTTCCACTCCTCTGCCGCCGCTCCTCATAGACGTCACGTTTTTTATTTCTAGCATCTTTTCTGCACTTATTTCAGAGTACTAGTGCTACTATCACTTGCTTATTAGTTTACTGTGCATTTTATTTCTTCCCACCTAGATCGTTGTCTCTAAGAGCAGGAGCCTGTTGCTCCTGTTCGCCATTGTGTCTCTTGCAGCTGACGTAGGACACATTGAATACGCAATTGTAGAACAAATGTCATTCTTTTAGCTGCCCGACACTTTCATGTCCTAGAGCTCCCAAAGTCCACATCCAAAGAGAACTATGTAGCGATGATAATGAAAAAAAAAAATGACAATGACTTTTTTTTTGAGTGGTTTTTGCTATAGGCATGTGTGCTCACCAGAAACACAGAGAGAGACAGAGAGACAGAAAGTGAGAAATCACCCCCTAGAGGGGATGGCTACACCACAATCCCTTCTCCTCCATTCTCTTCTTCGGATCTTGGGCACGCACGCACATGCGCCTGGCGTGAGTTTAAGCCACCAGGTTCAGGACTTGAACTGCAGTCGACTACATGGGAGTCCAGCAACATAGCCATTACGCCAACTGCTGGTCCTGACAATAACTATTTATTGAGCACCTACTATATGCTAAGCCATTCTTTCTTTTCTTTTCTTTTCTTTTTTTTTTTTTTTTTTTTTTTTTTTGAGAGAGATTTTTTTATAGGGTTTATGTGCTTGCTTAAGAGACAGGGAGACAGAAAATGAGAAATCACCCCCTGGGGGGATGGCCATGTTGCAACCCCTTCTCCTCCAGTGTCCTCTCAGGATTTTGGGCACACAAGCATATGTGCCCAGTGTGAGTTTTAAGCTGCTGGGTCTGGGTTTCGAACTGTGGTTGACTACATGGGAGCCCAGCGACATAATGATTATACCATCTGCTGATCCCTATGCTAAGCATTTCATATACAGTAATCTAGTTCTTGGATTTTATGAGGGTGATATTAGTATCTCAGTTTCAGGAGTAAGAAATCTGAGGTGGAAGAACTTGCCCAGAGGTACACAGAGCTGGAATAAAACCCATATCTGTTCAGTCTCAGAGCTGATACTTGTCTTAGTATTCCAAGTTTTATCTTCATCACATGATCCTTGCATTCTCCCTTGACCCTGAAGATGTTATTAATATTTTCAACATAGAATATAGTGATACTTAGATAAATGTAGCATTTATGTGCATTTTTTATCCTGAAAAATCTATTTTAATTAATAAAGCAACCATGGCACCCTCAAAGAGCTTGCAAATTGTAAAGCACCTTGTAGACGTGTGTTGTGGCAAATCCCCAGATCCGGAGGGAAAAGTCGTGCTTGGTACAGTCTACACATGAAGACTTAGCCCTCCTTTAATCTGGGTTCTGGAAATACACAAGAATGCACGTGAAAAAAGTAAATCTAAATCTGTTTCTTAAGAAATGGGCAAGGGATCAGCAGTTAGCGTAATGGCTAAGTTGCTGGACTCCTATGTAGCCGACCGCGGTTCGAGTCCCGGACCGGTGGCTTAAACTCATACCGGGTGCGTGTGTATGCGTGCCCAAGATCCCAAGAAGAGAATGGAGGAGAAGGGATTGTGGCGTGGCCATCCCCCCTAGGGGTTGATTTCTCGTTTTCTGTCTCTCTCTGTCTTTCTGGCGAGCGCACATGCCCTATAGCAAAAACCTCTCCAAAAAAAAAAAAAAAAAAAGAGAGAGAGAAATGGACGAGACCAAGGCACACGCATTCCTGCTTTGATGTCTCGTAAGGGAGCACAGTGACCCCAGATGGAGAGAGAGAGAGAGAGAGAGACTTGCCTTCTCTGTTCCTGTAGTACCTACACAGTGCAGAGATGCATGGGAAGCGGCATCTTTGGGCAGGGCTTGTGCCCTGAAGGAGATGTCAAGGGTGCCTTCCAGCAGCAATGGAGTCAGGGTAGGTGGCTGCACAAGCAGAAGGTCTAGTGCTGGCAACGCCGGCAGCACTGGGCAGACGCAGAAGCAGCCAGCAGATCTGGCAGCCGTCCCTCAGTGATCATGCCCAGCAAAAGGGCAGCGATAGCTGGCAGATGCAAGAGGTACCTGACCTATGGGCTTGTGCTGAGCCATGGCAGCGGCCTTGGAGAGAGCGCCAGAGCGGCGGATGGTGGGCTCTGTGAGCTGCAGCTCTGTATTAACTGATGGCAACGGCACGAGTATGAGGAGGCGCTACAATATGCACTGGTAGGATGTGCAGCTTGTTTTAGGGCCCACAGAATACTTCCGTTCTGTTGGATAGTTGTAAGGGCTCCATGAGAGCGTGGTCAGGAGTATTAACTGTGGCATGTACAATAACACGTCATCAAAAAGATTCTTCTTCCTCCTTCCCTATTGTTCTCCTTAGAAGTACAGATGGCCGTAAAGCGTTGTACCGTTGCATATCCCTATGTAAAAGGGACTGTTTAGGAAGAGCAGAGCCGTTGGAATAGCCCATTAAGAATATTAAAATAGAAATCCACTTGGATATTTTTTACATTGGAGTAATCCATAATATCACTAATGCAGCATGTTTGTACCAGGGCCTGGTCTGAGTTCTTTATATGCATAAAGTATTTAATCCTATTAAGTGTGTATGTACTTTTCCTATCTCCATTTTATAGATGAAGAATAGAAATGCCAAAAGGGTAGGTAACTTTTTCAAGGTTACACCGTTCACGAGTTGCAGTGCTAGAATTTACATCCAGGGAAGGCCACATGCATAACTCTCGCTCATACGGCTTCTATAGCTCTAGTATGTTCAGGAAATAAAGCAAATATTGACTGAGCATTTTCTACGGAAAAGGCGCTGTGGTGAACGCTGCATCTCTGAGCTCCAGGGGGAACCAGTCACTTAGAGCTGGGTCAATGCAGTGCCCAAGCTGGGTAAATGTAAGCAGCAACCCTAGGATAGTCAGAGACGCAATTCCTCCCCCACCTCCGAAACAAAGAAACCTATAAAGTATCATAACGGAGGGCGAAAAACACTATCGAAGCCAACCGAGAAGACTGAGAAATTCTTTTGAGACATCCGTCTGTTAGAAAGACACAAGACATGGGATAAATTCTTAAGTACATAGTTTCAGATGCATAGATTTTCCTTTATCGGGAGCGGTGAGAGAGTTTCTTTTGAGTTTCGTGCCTGAAAACATGGCTTTCTTAGGCAGCAGGTATTACTTTATTTTATGAAGGGTGTTAGAATGGATGAAGTGATCCGATAAAAGATTAAAGCGAGCTTTTGCTTTTGGGTGCTTAGAAGCTCAGAGCCACATGGGGGTTCCTGTTTATGTAACTTACACTGTCTCTTGGCCTGTTTCAGGGGCTCATTTGCTCTCTGGTCTCCTGCACCTTCCTTTTATCTTGGCAGGGATTTCTTTGATCTATTGATATTTTAATTGCATGCATTGTTCTAGCTGACCTAAGTTCTTGGTAGTGGGGTAGAGTGAGTCTAAAGTTACACCCCCTTTTAAAAATTTTATTTAACTTTATTTATTTATTTACTTATTTCAATTTGATCAGAGAGGGCCAGAGTGAGAGCGAGAGAAAGAGGGAAAGCGAGAAAGCAATCTGCCAGGTCCAGGACTCGAACCGTGGTCGACCACGTGGGAGTCCAGCACCTCCAACCATCGCTCCACCTGCTGACCCCAAGTTACACTCCTTTTGAGGGGCATCAAGCAGGCCCCTGTCTGCAGTCCCCATTCCCTGTACAGAAGGAGCAGGTATCACAAACTGTTCGCCCGCCAGTGTGGGATGGAAAAGTTTTCAGGCTCTCTTAGAAGGGGGAATATTTTTCTGCTCTTTGGAGGGGAAGTGTTGCTGTTCTTGTGGCTGATTGATTGATTGCGTGATGACAGTCCAGCTGTAAAGACCGTCATCCTGACACATTTAATATTACTTTTGGTCCACTGAGGGCTGGCTTGATTTTTGATAAACACTTAGCTGAAAGGGGAAGTCTGCCTCTTGATGGGGCAGCCGTGGAAGTTTACTGAAACAAGCACGCAGGTGGTCTTATGGGAGTCAAGATCAAGATGACTACACAACGCTCCCCCAAGTCGAGTCTGTCCCCTCTATGTGCCATTACGTACCATGTGTAACGTCTACCTGGCGTGGGATGTGGCACTTATACCGGAGAGGAGAGCAAAATATGGGCACATGTTTCAGAAGATTTTCACTTTGCCTGGTCTTTATGATGATCTTAAAAGAGAACCTTTCTTTTTTTTTTTTAATTGGAGAGGTTTTTTTTTTTTTTTTTTTTTTAGAGGTTTTTGCTATAGGGAGTGTGCGCTCGCCAGACAGAGAGAGACAGAGAGACAGAAAGCGAGAAATCACCCCCCCCAGGGGGGGGGATGGCCACGCCGCAATCCCTTCTCCTCCATTCTCCTCTCGGGATCTTGGGCACGCACACACATGTGCCTGGCGTGAGTTTAAGCCACCGGGCCCGGGACGTGAACCGCGGTCGACTACGTGGGAGTCCAGCGACATAGCCATTATGCTAACTGCTGGTCCCTATTGGAGAGGTTTTTGCTACAGGGCGCGTGCGCTCACCAGAAAGACAGAGAGAGACAGAAAGTGAGAAATCACTCCCCAGGGGGGATGGCCACGCCACAATCCCTTCTCCTCCATTCTCCTCTTGGGATCTTGGGCACGCACGCACACGTGCCCAGAGTGAGATTAAGCCACCGGGTCTGGGACTCGAACCACAGTCGATTACATGGGAGTCCAGCAACATAGCCATTATGCCAACTGCTGGTCCCAAAAGAGAATCATTTCTAATACATGCTGTGTCTAACATGAGCAGAGAAAACACACAAGACAAGCAGGGAGGCCAGGGGGCTTGCCGTCTCAGAGGCGGGCAGCCTGACGGGTGGATTCTCCGTGTATTTTATTGAAGAAGAGGTCACCACAGAGGCACTCAGCATTTGCTAAAGCCCTTGCAGCTGTTGGGCTAGCAGCAGGACTGTAAAGCACCTTGAGGGAACAGGTGGGACTCCCGAGCCTGCCCATGCGAGCACATATTGCTGTTTCCAGGACGGAGGGAGCACTGCATTACGTATTTTCTCACGCTGCTGCAACAAATACGTCTTTCTGAAAAATGAAGATGATGAAGCTTTAGAGAGGTTACAGAACCCGCCCAGGGTCAGAGAAGAGCCGGGTGAAGAATCAGGTAGGACAACTCCCACACGTGGTCACCCAGCTCCTATTAGCATGCAGTATTGCTCTGGTCTTTCCGATAGCAGGTCAAGATGGTAAACTGTAATTCCTAATCTCATGGAGGCCGGGAATAAGGAGGAAGCTATGGCACTTCCCGGCAGAAGTAGCTCTGTAGTCTTGTCTGGTGGTGCAGGTTGAATAAAAAGGCACCAATTCTCTTAGACTCCTGAGCTGTTTGTCAGCCTCCAAAGATTCTTTCCGGTAGCCTGGGTATTGATTGACTAGAGTCGCATACCTGGTGTGTTGTGATCTAAAGGCAGGATACCAACAGACTCCAGCTGCCGTCAGTGCTGCCAGAGGACAGCCTTGTCAGACAGAGAAGGTAATTACCCATCGCTGGCTGCAGAGGAAACTGCTCCGCGCCATACCGCCTCCTTCCGAGTGGGTTAGAACCCATCAGTCCACTGGATGGATACGATGTGATTTTTTTTTTTTTCCTGACTTGGTGTTAATAATTCAGGAGCTCAGAGCCTTGTATGTTTAAAAAATCCACAGTGTGCCCCAAGTATACACTGGAGTTTTCTAAAGATGCAGCACAGATACTGCTTCCCCTCTGAGAAAGCAGAGGGCTTAACTGCTGTCATTGACCTGGGGCTCTCGGAGTCCTCTGGGGCAACCGTGGAGAAAGGAGAGTCAGTTTCATCCATTCTGGATTAGAATGGTCTCTGCCCATCTTAGAGGGCACCTTGATGCTCTGGCGGTCCCAGCTCGCCACATGGGGTGAGAAAAACCCTGCTATATCATGGGGACAGGGGCTAGATAAACAATGCAAGCAGTGTGTTTACAGATATGCAAATAAGCATGCAAATTAGACTCCTGTCGGCTTCATTTAGAATGTAATTTAAAATTAATTAAAAATTAAGAGGTAAATTAGAAGCTAACATTCAACACCATATGGGAAAATATACATATTTATCAGCGTGGCATATATGTGAGCTGCACGGGTGGGAGGTAATTGTGATGTGTGCAAAACGCCCCCATTTTGATTGTGCAGAAAAACCAAGGTGGGGAAACCCAATATGTTGCAAGAATTGTGTTTTGAGCACTCTATGAATGAAGTCACTCTAATTTAAGGATTAAATGAATACATTTCATATGCATGAAAGTCTTTGTAAACGTATGCTGACGGACATAGAGTTTTACAACAGGCAAGTGGAATGATAAATCAGGCCCAGTTTACCTCCATCTGCTGTAAAATATTCGTGGAACTCATTTTTCTCTAATGGGGTCATCGAGCACATTCACCCTGGCAGGCCTTTTGCATATTGTTAATATGCGATCTATACTTGGAAAGTAATGATTTCCCTCTCCCAGCCACTGAGGAGTTCTGGGTGATTAATGAGTTAATGGCTGCATCCACACAAGGCCACAACAACTCATTGAAAAGTGAAAAATTCAATCACTCCACTGACTGTTTTGTCTACAAAACAACCAAACAACCTCTGTGATTGATTTTCTTTTCACTGAATTGATTGCTATTTTTTGGCGACTTCATTGAATTAACCAATTGTTTGATACAACCAGCATGTGGACTGATTCTTCATGTGAATGATGTAAACTATTTCTAAATTGATCTTTCTCCCATCCCTAAACATTCTCATAAGCAAGGGTTTAGCATATCATACCTGTGTAAGAAAATTAAAATTATTTCATTCCTTGACTATCTTGGATAAAATATGATTAAGATGTTGGTAGCCCTTTTAAAATAATAACAAGTTGGGACCAGTAGATGGTGTAATGGTTACATCACTGGACTCTCACGTAGTCGACTGCGGTTCGAATCCCGGACCCAGCAGCTTAAAACTCATGTTGGACACGTGTGTGTGTATGCCCCATATCCCAAGAGTAGAATGGAAGAGAAGGGAATACAATGAGATCATTGCCCCTGGAGGTGATTTCTCGCTTTCTGTCTCTGTCTCTCTGTCTCTGGCAAGCACATGGGCCCTATAGCAAAAATTTCTCTTAAAAAAATATAACAAGTAATGCAAAAGACTCCTCTTTAAGTTTTTGAAAAATTTGAAGACAGAGGGATTTGAAATCAACCAGAGAAAAATGGCCACTGAGCAGGCATATCATAGAGGAAACCCGATAATAATGAAGACAAAACAAAACAACGGAAGAGTCACAAAGAGAAAAGGCAGTTTCAGGAGACAAATGCATCTAATCAGCAAATTAGGAGCTTGGAAGCAAGTTCCAGGAGCTAGACTGGTCAGTGTCACACTTGAGAAACAGGTGTGGGAAGTTAAAAGGAGATTCTAGAAGAAAGAATATGTGCTCTTGGCTGATATACAGATGTACACACTGTCCTAATATAATTGAACACTGAATACAAATAGTTTCTTGTGTTCATTTATCTCTGTTAACTTTGATTGCTTTATTTTTAATAACGCTGGCAGGCTCTGGCTCATATGATGAAAAATATTCTTCTTCAGAATGTTGGAGAGGAGCACGTACCTGTGAAAGAGTCAATTAACATTTGGAAAGGAAAGAAAGAATGCTATATTGTTGGAAGCTTTGCTTTTTATTCATCCTAATTTGAAGGTGCAGCAGGTGTGCAAAGAGGAAAGGAAAGCTCTCATTATTATTTGCCTCAACCGAATGCGAGGAATCATGTTTGAAAAGGCTAGAAACATATTGAAACGAATGGTGTCTTAGGGTAAAATGAGTCTGGGCGATCGCTCACTCCAGCCCTTCTCCATTTGCAGACGAGGCTGCCGAGGCTCAGCAGGGTGAGGGGACCCCCTCAAGGTCACATGACTCGTTTGTGCTGGAGGCAAATGAAGTTTCCAGATTTCCAGAACTTCAGGCCAGGAAACAGTCCCTGTGCAGGTGTGTGAGATGAACAGGCAAGGTTAAAATTTTAGAAGCTGGAAGAGAAGGCATTCATTCATTTGAGGCACCGGGCAGTGGTGCAGCATGGAAGTGCAGTGCTCTGTGAGGCCAACCCACCTGTGAGGTTCCAGGTTCCTGTCTGGAGACCTCCCTGGGTATGCTGGGAACATGTGTGTGCGTGATCTAGGATTAGCTGAGGTGGTGGTGGGGGGATGGATTGTGGCATCAAGACGCTGTTGAGGGACCAGCAGTTAGCGTAATGGCTATGTCACTGGACTCCTACGTAGTAGACTGCGGTTCGCGTCCTGGACCCGGTGGCTTAAAACTCACGCCGGGTGCGTGTGTGTGCATGCCCAAGATCCTGAGAGGAGAATGGAGGAGAAGGGATTGCAGTGTGGCCATCCCCCCTAGGGGGTGATTTCTTGCTTTCTGTCTCTCTGTCTCTCTCTGGTGAGCGCACGCGCCCTATAGCAAAAACTTCTCAAAAAAAAAAAAAAAAAAAAAAAAGACTCTGTTGAGGGACCAGCAGATGGTGTATTGGTTATATTGTGGGACTCCCATATGGTTGACCACAGTTCGAGTCCTGGATGCAGAGGCTTGAAAATCACACCATGTTCGTGTGCATGTGTGTGCCCAAGATCGGGGAGGAGAGTGGAAGAGAAGGGATTGCTTCATGGCCAAACCCCCTGGAGGGTGATTTCTCACTTTCTCTCTCACTGTGTCTGTTTCTCTCTCACTGTGTCTGTTTCTCTCGGGTGACTGCACATGCCCTAAGGCAAACCTTCCCCATAAAAAAACCAACAATACCCCCTCATTCTGTTGAGGGTACTGTCTCTCTGTCTTTCTCATTCATGGAATAAATAAATAAATATACTTAAACATTGAAAGATCTCCATGGGAATAGAGCTTGAAGTAGAATAGAGGGTCTTGTATTGAGACCTAAGGAAGTTGAGACCAGGTTAGATTCCCTTTTCTAGGTTAAAAATTTGATATCACCATTTTCAAATGGATCCCCAGGTTCCAGGAGAGTGATGGTTCAAAAGGAGACCTTCCCAGCTGATCGGAGTAAAAGCGACACAGAGGACAAAAGAGAGGAAGGATGAAATAAAGTTCTGATTTGGAGTTTGCATTGATGTTGGAGATAGTCTCAAAGTCACGTAAAAGTAATGGCATTTTTGGAGGAAAAAAGAATGATGAGGGAGGAGTTTTTAAAAGCTAGTGCTATGCATGCTGTAGTCCTGGGGTAGAGGTGAGGTGGGCGATGGTGGGAAGCCCAGGCTGGAAATGGTTATGGTAGAACTCGTGATAGACAGGACACAAAAGGTCAGGTGTGCATTTGACTCAGATTTTCTCCCAGTGCCTGTATCACTCTGAGGCTCCTCGTAGGAAAATTGACAGCTCATCACCAGGCTTGCAGGTCTGCTGTGACCCGAGGCATTCATATTCAGCAGACAGGGCTGAGGTGTTTGCCCACCATCAACCTGAATCCACGGCAAACAAGAGAAAGCGGGCAGGACTGTGTTCGAGAAGCGCTGCTTTCAATCGGAGGATTGAACCGGGTCACAGGCTCCCAGGGGCCTTCAGCCCTGAATTTTCACAGGACTGCTACCTGGCTTTATATTGATAGGATGAAGAATTAAAATGACAAAAGGCACTGTGGTAGACTGGAGGAAGGGCTGAAGATGGCGTCTGATGCATTGAGTTTTCTGTTCCAAGAGAGTAAGAGGTAGAATAGAAGAGAAACGCAAGTGAAGTGGTCAGCAATGCTGTTTTCTTTTCTGCTTTTAGCGCGGAAAGAAAAAGGCTTATAAGAAAGACATCAAACGAGGGAGGGCCATGGGTGTTTGTTTTGAGACTCTGGAAGGGGCTGGGACTCATTAGCATGGGATAACCCCAGGTAGTTAAGAGGGGGAGCTGCTCCTTAGAGGAGAGAAGCTAGTTGACATGCCCAAGGGCCCCTGGTTTCTCATTAATGAGGATGTTAAGTTGATAGCCAGTAGGAGTGGTGTGGCAGCTACAGGACACATAAGCCCCTTCACCCCTCTGCCCTACTCTATACTCAGCACCATCACAGCAAGAAAAGCAGGTAAGGAGGAGGCTATTTGAAAGACAGAGCAATTTTATTCAGGAGAGACTGGGTATTCCCCAAAGCGGCTGTTTAAATTATTGGATCAAACCAAATTTAAACCAGGTTAGACATTTAGTTAATTTATTTTTCTCTAACCAGCAGGTGGAAGTTTGGAGAAAGATACGATTATAGACAAAATAAAGGCACTGCATTTTCTCTGATAAAAAAAGTCTCTTAACATTTTCATATCCTGTTGCTTTTCTAGGAAATATAGAAATGCTCTGTAAGAAATAATCTCAAAATTGACGTGATGGATTAAAGATGGGAAAACATGTCCTGGAATACCTAATGGGAACATTAGTCTATGTCTACACACAGAGACCAAGGTGACTGAGTATAGTGTTTTTGAAAAAAAAAATGGTTGAATTCAGCAAGGGGATTATTTTATTACTCAATAAGGATTAATGTTTGGATGGATTGCATTTCTTTTGCCCTTCATTTTGGGGCCTATGTTTACAGTTTCAATATGAGAGTGAACATTTTTTCTCACAGAAATTATACATAGTCTAATAAAGACCCAAATTTAAGAGATTATTTTATTTGGAAATAGTAAAGAGAATTGCTTAGGCAAAGGCTGCTTTGTGGTAGGAATTAGCTCAAGTTCAATTCAGCAAATGTTGAATGTGGCCTTTTTCTGCATAAGGCAGTTGGTAGACATTGAAGCATGAGGTAGAGGAACACCATGAAGAAAGAGAAGACATAGCAACTAGTTCTGACTGAGACAGGAGGGCTTCACAGTGGAGGTGGCCTTTGAGCTGGGTCTTGAAGGACTGTGGCTTTTATAGGTGGAGATCTCTCATGGAAAGGCCATTTGAACTGAAGAAATGCGAGCAAAGGAGTCAAAATGAGTAAGTGGGGGTGGGTTTATAGTCTGCTCAGTAGTCTGAAGTATCTGGAGTGTGCAAGAAGTCAGGTGGGTGGGGCTGAGATGGAATGGGGAAGGGTGGTTAGGAAGGAAGTTTGAAGCCAGAATGGGAGGACTTAAATGCCTTGGAACTTGTACCTTTGTTCTGGGGGCTTTATAGAGAAGCACAACCCAACCTGGTCTGACACCATCCACCGTTGGAGGATGCTGGTATATCCCTGAGTCAGGCCAAATGTGAAGATTGAGAACTTGTGCTCCTTTCTCTGGGACCTGCTGTGTAAGACTGGGGTGCTCAGGGTTGAGGTGCTGATGGATTCTATTGGATTCGATGATTGCAGTCTGCATTCTGGTTAGGAATGGATGTGTCATCACTCAGGGACCATGGACAGCAGCTGTGGTGCAGAGGATCAGAGGAAATGCAGGAAAATTCCTCCAGAAGACCAAGCAGTCACCAGCATGCTCTTCAATGCCCGCACTAGGTAGAGAACAGAGGTAGCAAAATTCCACACTAACCAACAGCCCCTGCCTTATCTGTGAGCTTCAAGCAAGCAACAAAAGTCTTGTGGGTGTATTGCAAAATCCCTCTGTAGACTGGTATTTTAATTTGTTATTTGAGTGTAACACCTGTGTTGGTTCATTCTCACATAAATTCCTGAGGTAATTAGTTTCATAGAATATTGCCAGGTTGGCATATTTCCCCTGCTCCCATCACTCCTGGGAATATCGGAGCTAGAAGACAGGTACTCTTATCACAGAGTTATATTAATAAATTTAATTAACATAAAACAACATTAATTCATTGCTGGCACCTGAGGCTGGAGCACTTTCTCTTCTCTCATGCCATTCAATTGCTGATCTTGTGAGTATTTGCCAGCCAGAGTTGTTTTTTTTCCTAAGTCAAGTTTACCAGGGTCTTTAAAAAGTTCACGGAAAGTGTGTATTATGAAAAAAAATGATGCATGGGTTTCAAAACATGTTTCTGCATCAAAATAAATGCACTTTAATCCCATTTTCCATGAACTCTTTGAAGTCCCCTCATATTGAGGAATAATTAAGGTGATTTGCATGACTGCTATTAGTTTACATGACTCCCCTTTTTAGAAGTACAATCCTATGAGCTCTGGCAAACACACAGTTGCAGAATCATTATCCAGATAGAAACATTTCCATTACCCAGAATGTTTCCTCGCATCCTTTTAAAGTCAGTTCTCTCCCTTCTCTCCAACTCCTGGCAACCACTGATTCTTGACCGTAGTTTTGCCTTTTCTTTTATGCGGTATAAATTAAATTGTACAGAATGTAATATTGTAGCATCTTGAGGATGGCTTCTTCCACTCAGCATAATCTGCTCTTCAGATTTGTCTATGGTGTTGAACGTATCTTTTTATTCCTTTTTATTGCTGAGTAGTTCTCATTGTAAGGATGTTCTTGAGTTTGTTTATCCACATCCCATGTGATGAACAGTTGAGTTGTTTCCAGTATCTGGCAATTGTGATTAAAGTCATTCTAAAAGTTCACTGTTAGAAGTGGATGGACACCTGCATCCATTTTTCTCCATGACTTGGTAGAATGGTTGGGTCATATGCATCAGTGTTTGCTTAGCTTTATCAGAAACCCCAACTCGTTTTGCAACTGGCTGTCTCATTTCCTACTGGCACCAGCAGGATATGAGGGTTGGAGCTAGTTCACATTCTCACTAGTGCTTTGTGTTTTCAGTCTTTTTTATACGAGCCATGCTAATGGGTGTGCAGTAGCACCTCCGTGTGGATTGAATTTGTGTTTTCCAAATGAGTAATGAGATTGAGCCCATTTTCACGTGCTTATTTGTCATCCATATCTTTGCTTTAGAGAGGCATCTGTGGCATTGATGAGGGAACAGGCGTATAGATCCATGGAACAGAAGAGAGGCCAGAAATAGCTCGCACACATAAGAGCAATCGATCTCCTACCAAGGCGCCACGGTAACTAACAGGGGAAAGAACAGTCTTTTCAATAAGACAATGGCATTTACTACTCCCACTAACTTAGACCCATACCTAACACGATATCCAGAATTAGCTCCAGATGCCCCATAGACCTAAATGTAAAACCCCAGACCATACAAATTCAAGAGGAAAACATGAGAGAACATCTTTATGAGGGTACACTACACGAAGGATTTGTAGGACACAAAAAACACAGGCCATAAAAGAGAAAAATTGCTGGGACCAGCAGTTGGTGTAATGGCTATGTCACTGACTCTCATGTAGCCAACTGCAGTTCGAATCCCGGACCCTGTGGCTTAAACTCACGCTGGGTGTGTGTGCATGTGTGCCCAAGTTCCCAAGAGGAGAACGGAGGAGAAGGGATTGCGTTGTGGCCATGCCCCCTAGGGGGTGATTTCTCGCTTTCTGTCTCTCTGTCTCTCTCTCTGTCTTTCTGGTGAGTGCACGCACCCTATAGCAAAAGCCTCTCCAAAAATAAATAAATAAATAAATAAATAAATAAATAAATAAAAAAGAGAGAGAGAGAGAAATTGCTGAGCTGTATATCCACAAACTTAGATGCTTTGACCCTTTGAGAGACATTGTTAAGAAAATAAAAAAGACACACCATAGATGGGGGAAATATTTGCAAAGTAAGTACTCGATAAAGGACTTAAATCAAGACCTTATAAAACTTTTCAAGTCTCAATTCTTGAAAAGAAAAAAAAAAAAAAAAAAAAAACAAAAGCAAACAACCCAGTGAACAAAAGCAGTAGATTTGAACAACTTGTGTTGGGAAGTTGGCTTTGGGGTGCGTTTCATTTCCGTTTCCTCAGCCTTCGTGGGGTGATCTGGAACTCAGTGTGTCCATTCCGACCTCCTCTCCTCTCTGCCCTTCTGGGATCTGCTGAGCGCATGAGTTATCACGGCCCCCTCTTTGTGAGAGGGTGGGATGTGCAGACCATGCGAGTCACCACGGCTCCCTCTTCACGTGCTCTCTGGCTACGACGAACCACACCTGCCCTCCAAACACTACTCTGGGCCGTGTAACTCGGTGCTTGTCTTTGCCTTCACTCTCACTAGCCTCGCTCCCTGCTCCTCCCTCTTCCGCTTTATCTTTCTTTTTCTAGCAGAAAGGACATCCATTTGGGCTTTAACAAGTTTCTGCCATGCTACATGAGATCTTTCTTGTAGTGTAAAACTTTTAGTGCAACCAGGGGCCCTTGGGGTCGAGCTTCAGTGATGGGGTGAGTGTCTTGTACTCTAGGAGAAGGTGAGACTCTTCTGATATACCTGCTTGTTGATTAGATCCAGAACTGATGTGGTTAAACAGAGACTCTAACACCGGTGTCCAGCTTAGTCTGCTTCAGGCTTCATTTTCTCTCACGTCTTCAGAGAAAGGGAAGCGTGGAGGCTGGGTGGGGGTCAGTGGTAAAATGCAGTGCCCTACGAGGTGGGCCCATGTGGGAAGGTTCTGGGTTTGTGTCCAGAGATGTATGTGCCCATGGTCCAGGGCTGGCTGACGCTGGGAGTGGATTGTGGTGTCAAGAACCTCCTGGAGATTCTCTCTCTTTTTCTCTTTTCCCCTCACTGGTGGAAGAAATAAATAAGTTCAAAAAAGGAGTGAGAAAGGAAGCATTTGGCAAAGACCAACAGCTGTGAGTTGCTACTCTGAGTGGCGCACTCCCAGGACGTGGTTCGGGGTGTTTGTTCTTTTTTTGGAGAGGTTTTTGCTATAGGGCGCATGTGCTCACCAGACAGACAGAGAGAGATGGAGAGATAGAAAGAGAAATCACCCCCCGGGGGGATGGCCACGCCGCAATCCCTTCTCCTCCATTCTCCTCTCGGGATCTTGGGCACGTATGCACACGCGCCCGGCGTGAATTTAAGCCACCGGGTCTGGGACGTGAACCGTGGTCGACTACGTGGGAGTCCAGTGACATAGCCATTACACTAACTGCTGGTCCCAGGGTGTTTGTTCTTTGAGAACATGCCTTCCGGAGCATGATGGACCGCATCACCTGCCCCTTCTACAGTCCATGTCTGCAGGGAAGCAAGCAGAGACGAGCTCGGCCCCAGGGCGGGCTGCTCGGAGGACCTCTCCCGCTTGCTGTCCTACCTCTGCAGGGGCAGGACTCTTACGAATCACTAGGACCAGTATTTAGCTGCCCAGAATCAGGGATGCTTCCTCAAGGTCTTCTGGAAGTGGGGACTATTCAGGGCTGTCATTCTTCCCTCTGACAACGCCTCAGAGCAAAAGCCAAGACAAGAAGATCTTAGGGTTGACTGGACCATATTAGGGGTTCACCAATTAATGAACTTTTCTTTTCTTTTTTTTTTTTTTTTTTAAAAAGAAAGGTACACCTCACATACATTAGAGGTGTGTGTGAGAGAAGAGCATTGTGTGTTGTTCTGTCCAGGAAGCAGACTTCCCCCTGACAGCTTCGAAATCACATTCAGTGTTCCCCGAGCTTATCCACTCAGAGAGGCTTCTGGTTCTATATTTTCCTCCTTAGCGATTAGAAATGTCCCAAGGATTCAGCTGGCTTGTCCTTGTACCCGTTGTTGACGATCGTAGTTCTGCATTTAAGTACTGGTTGCTTTTAGTATTGAACTTCAGATAAAGTTGGGGTCTGTGTGTGTGTGTGTGTGTGTGTGTGTGTGTGTGTGTGAGACAGAGAGAGAGAGAGACAGAGAGACAGAAATGCTTTCATGTGAGAGCTTTATTGTTGGGGAATCTAGGGATTAATCTTTGAACTTAGAACAGAGATGCTACACTCTCCACTCTCCGAGCATTTTTATTTTTAAACTCAAAACTTTTCTCCAATCTTCTGCTAACGATTACATTTCTGTTTCTGATAATGAAGACAATAAGAAAATGTATTAGGATTTCAGTGTGTTGGTAAATGATTGAAGAAATAATGCCTGCAATTATAAACGCCAGGCAAGGCGGGAGACCCTCTTGCCCTAACTCCAAGGACCCTCGGTGGGGGTGAGCCACGGCTTGCAGCAGATGGCTGAGCTGGCACGAGGTTCTTATTTTATTCCATTCTTTCCTTTGCTCCATTTATTTCTCCTGGAGCACTTACACTGCTGGCGGAGAGTACAAAATAAAGGTCATGGATCATCACATGTCTCGGCTGGGAGGAATCGCGGGCATCCTTTAGCTCGGGCACCTCATTTTCCGGCTGACGAGACTGAGTGCAAGAGCAGAAACGGACCTTGCCCAGTTTCGAGCAGCTGAAGTGATGCAGCCGGTCCTTACCTTACGTCTCTCCGTGGCCGGTGCATAGTTTTCTTCTTCCGCTGTGTGAAGGACAGCTGCTTGTCTCACTCACCCTGGCATGGATTGGCTTCGGCCACAGTTTGCGTGTCAGCTTAATGCACCTATTCACGGACGCTTTTGGTGTTAAAGATCTTCCTCTAGTTCAATCTTTCTGAAAGGAGGTGCTTTTTGTTTGCTTGTTCAGAGGTAGCTGGGCTGGCCAGTGTGAACAAAGCTCTCTCGGTGGGCCTTCTTTCCTAATGTGCTGTGCCTGGGAGAATGAGGATCAAGGACAAGGCCCGAGGCAGCGTCTCCCAAGAGCAGGTGTGGCTTCCTGTCTCTGACCCTCCAGGCACAGTCCTCTCCCAGTCCTCCCGCACCAGCCGCTGCCATTCCCACAGTGTCCTGAAGAGGGCAGCCTTTACTTTTCCGTGTTTTATCCGAGCTCGGAAAAAACCTTGGCCTTTCCCTGGAATGGAATGGGCTTGTTTGTCACCCAAGAGCAAATGTCATTTTAGCACTTCGCTGGTCACAACACCCTTTCTGGCCTTTATGGGAAATGACATATTCCTGTGTTCTTTGTCTCCAACACATGCTTCAGAAAGGCAGGGGCAGTTATTATGCTTTAAAAGGTTAGAGAGAAAATGCAGAGACCTGTAGGCCAAATCCCGGGGAGCAAGGAGACACAAATCAGGTTACAGTGTCACCTGGGTCTTGTGGAAAGGAGAGAAAAAGAAAGGACTGGCTTCGTGTCCTGTCGCTATTAACAAGCTTTCCACTGTCATTTCTCTTCCTGGGTCAGAAGGATATTTAAGGGAGGTTGGCGCTCTGCTTCCTCTCCTCTCTGTCGCTTCCCTCTGCAGCCCTGCCTGCCACCTCCCTCCCTCTGCCCTCCTCAGCTCTGTCCTGTGTCCCCCACACTCAGGTCTCTTTACCCATCCCTGGAGCTGTTCTTGGCATGGATGCAGCCCCCGTGAGGTGCTCCTGAAAGCGCCCCCAAATTACTATCAACGGCAGGTGCCAGGGGGGCCGCGATCTGGCCATCACAGCTCAGGGAGGTAAGGTTAGAGCCATGTTACGGCCTGTGACAGCGCTGCTGCTCACCAGGCTAGCGCTCAGACAAGTGGCTCCGTCCTACCTGGGTCTCTGAGACACCGAAACTTGCTTTTAATTATGATAATTACTGCTCCTGGCTGGGTCTAGCCCACGGTGGCCAGGGATACTGGAACATTCTTCATCAGCTGGTTTTTATTCTTGGCGTTCTTCCTTGGCCATATCATACAGGACATCTACCCAACACCGCAGTGGGTTAGTGTGTTAGTGGACACCAACGCCGCACGTCCCTGGCACATCCCCCTACATGTCCTCTACGTGTCACCTTCTAGTTCTTATCCCCTTACGCTCCTTTGAAAGAGGTGGTGTCGCAGGCCTTGTTTTCCAGGTCAGGAAACTGAGACATGCAGAGGGTACACCCCCTGCTCTGCACCATACAATGAGTGACTTGCCGAGCTGGGGCTGGACTCGGAACTCGGGGAGCCTAGCTCTGCTCCTGGCCTCCCAGCGCAGTGTTACGTTTGTCCAGAGTCAGCAGTCTGCCCACTTCCTGTGAGCAGAGTGGGAAGTTTACCTTTAAAAGAGAATCACAATGTTGGGTGCCTCAGTTTCTCCAAGACGGTCTCCCCTGCACAGGCAAAATGGATGAACTGCTGCAGACAACGTGAGCACCAACATTCTTGGCCATCTCTTCCGGTAGGACCATCCCGACTTGCCAGCTGTGTCTCATTCATCACAGCATACGTGACATACTGGTACATCGTTGGAGACAAACATGCCCATCTGCATCTGTCTCTGGGGACTGCTCACATCCTTCTAAGGTCTTGCATTTTTTTTTTTTTTTTAACGAGATTTTTGCCTTAGGGCACGTGAGCTTGCCTGAGAGGGCGAGAGAGACAGAGACAGAGACAGTGACAGGAAAAGTGAGAAATAACCCCCTACAGGGAATGGCCATGCCACAACCCTTTCTCCTCCATTCTCCTCCTGGGATCGTGGGCACACACACACACACACACACACACACATGTGCCCGCCATGATTTTCAAGCCTCCAGATCTGGGACTCGAACTGTGGCTGGCCCTGTGGGAGTCTGGCTGCGCTTACAGTTTGCATAATACCTTGTTCATTAAGACCCATAAATTAGCACTGTTTTAACTGATTTCCTAGAGGCAGAAAATAAAGTGACATGAAGTGACATCAGAGGGGGCAATGACATTGGGGATTTTCCCTCTTCCCCTCAGCTCCTGCTTCCCCTTGTCTGCATTCCCTGAGTTCTGACAACACTTCTCTTCATGAACAGATTCAGGGTTGTGGGGGAACCTCATGTCTAGCAACATAACCACTATGCCATCTGCTGGCCCCCACGCCTTCCCGTCAATGCTGATGGTGTTTCTACTTCATGCCAGTACTAGGCTCAGTCCTGTGGATAAAGAGATTCATAAAACAGTCTTGCCCCCTGATACTTCGTGGTCTGGAGAGGGAGACAGATAAGTAGTACCAGGAGTCCATCTCGGTCAACCTCAGGACTGCACTCCGGGAGATGGACCCAAAGCCCCTCTACAGAGCTCTTGTGGATGGGATGTGGCCAGAACCTTAGTAAGCAGGACTGTTAGTCTTGCACTAGAGAAATTACCATCTATACCAAGGAAGCTATCCTGAGACAATAAACTCCTATATTCCGTATAAACTCCTAACAGAACAAGGTGTGACCCGTGTATGGGCTGGCGAGACAAAACTTTCATTTCAATAGTGTTGTCCTGGGCTCACTTATCAACACACCAGCAAGCATCTCTGCGGAACATGTCTGCTATATCCGGGTTTCATTAGGCCAGTCTTGTTCATGAAAATCTCTCCCATGACTTGGAGTCTTGAGATTTTGAGGAATGTGCAACTCATTGTGTCATTACATGGCACCAAGAAGAAGATGACTTCACTGGATTTGAACATGGAGGTGGAAATGAGGGAGAATGAAGAGGAGGAGAAGCCATGAGAAGTAAAATGCTGAAAAGAAAAACTAGAGCAGGTGGAGACATGCTTACAGGGCGGCGACTCTGCCTCCGTTGCCACCTCCCTGCCTCACGCCTGTTCTCAGCAAGCCCGTAGGGGATGAACTGTTATTATCTCGACTTCGTAGATGAACAAACTGAGTTACAGGGCATTTCTAAGGGCATATGATAAGCAAGTGGCGGAGCTGGTAGCCTGGTTCCAGTTCCTGGGCTATTCACCACAAGCACAATGGCCCCGCAAGTCAAGATGAGCTTCGCGAGCTTCCATGACAGCCACAGCGCAGTGACAAAAGCACTGGTGAACATGAGGCCGCCTGGCTAAAAGTCAGTTGGAACCAGGAAGTGGTTCTGCTTGCTGAGGCTGCTGCTTATTCTATATAAACCATGGCTAGTACTGTAGCCTGCTCTTTGAAGGTGCAGTTTCGAATTGGATGGAAAACTTTGAATGGCCAACCGTTGGGTTGGCAGGCAGGTATGCTTGGATCCTGGCGACCAGGGCTTGGCTGTGGCCAGGTGTACTGGCAGCAAGCACTTTGGCCCAGGACAACTGTCTACCTTCAGGCCAGCGGAGTCCGCTTACAAAAGGGCCTCATGCACAAATCCTGCCGGGGATCTCTGTGTAGGCAGGACATGGGATTTAGAAAGGGAGAGCTCAGAGCTCCAGGAGCTCCTCTGTGTTGAAGCAAAGGGGCAGGCTCTGGGTGACCACAGGCTGACCGGCACAGAACATGGAGGGGATGTCTCACCTCCTGGTGACTCGGTGACCCTTGTCCTTTACTCCTTGTCCCTTAAGACAAGACTCTCTCCTTGTATAGTGAGACGCTGCTATTATTTAGTGTGTGACTCCCTCTGCTAGCTTGTGAATTCGAAAGCAGAGAAAACTCTTCTTAAATTATTAAAATTATTTCAAAAATTTTTGCCATAGGGCATGAGACAGAGAAAGAGAGAAAGTGAGAAATCACCCCTGAGGGTGGATGGCCATGCCACGATCCCTTCTCCATTCTCCCCTTGGGATTTCAGGCATGCATGCACATGCACCCAACGTGTTTTTCAAGCCTCCATGAACTATGCAGTCGATCATGTGGGGTACAGTGCCTAAACCATCATGCCACTTACTGGCCCAATGGGAACTATATTTTATTCACCTTTATATTTCTGTTTAATGTAGGTTCTCAAAAATGCCTGTCATATGAGTAGACCATGAAGGGATACCTTCTGCAGCGTACCCAAGAAGTGATGTGAAAAGCAAAGCACCGTGGGGGGCATGAAGATAATCTTTGAATGTTTCAGTAAATAATCTGCCCTGGGTTCTTAGGGAAGAGAGAAGTCAGGGTGGGAGGAGATATTGACTGTGCACAGAATGCATCCTGCACACACGCATGCGTGCATCCCCCCCACACCTGTTGCACACAGGCACGCATGTGTGCACCCCCCCCCACACACACACACCTGCCACTGTCCTATGCCAGTTTGGAAGCTGGCAGGGAGGGCTGTGAGAGCATGTCACATCAGGTGACTGTGCTTTTGAGTGTTCTCCAGCTCCAGAAGCCTGCCGCGCTTACAGTTTGCATAATACCTTGTTCATTAAGACCCATAAATTAGCACTGTTTTAATGGATTCCCTAGAGGCAGAAAATAAAGTGACATGAAGTGACATCAGAGGGGGGCAATGACATGAGGGGTTTTCCTCTCTCCTGCGTTCCCCTTCTTTGCATTCCATGAGTTCTGACAACACTTCCCCTCATGCACTCGCTGGCCAGGCCTTTGACAAAAGACCGATACCCTGAACAGATTCGGGGCTGTGGGGGAACCTGCCCTCCTCTGTTTGGTGTCTAGAGTTGCCGGGGCAGGTTGTGCATGCAAAAGGAAGAGGTATGGTCAGACCAGACGTGAGGGGTAGCGATTTTGCTAATTATGGAAACAACTCTAATTAGAAAATCAAAGTCGTGATCCCGCAGGAAAGCAATTTCAGTCATCATGCGTTGGTATTATTAGAGTCATCTGAGCTCGCTGGTCTCCAGCCATGAATGGGGCTATTTTGGGAACGTCAAGGAAGCTAATGTTTGCTGAGGCTGGTCTGTGCCAGCCATGTTCAAGGGCTTCCACGTATGATCTCGCTCTACAATCTCGAGAGACTGATGCTGCTTTATCTGTTTCTGCAGCTGAGAACAAAGAGATTCAGAGAGGTTACTTTTCTGGCTCAAGGTCACAGAGCCTGCACGTCACATAGCCAACATTTAAACTCTCGTCTGTGTAACTGCAAAGTGTGTGTTCTTTCCACAAAATTATGTTGTCATAATAACTTTTGCGATTTTATCACAGGAGAACCCGAAAGGAGCCAGTCCTGCTCTTTAAACAGTTTCCCGGCTCTGCCTACTGATGCATGACTTTCGCAGAGAAATTTGATGGCATCCATGAATAATTCAGTGTTTATGTAAATTTATGTGTTACTTCTCAACAATATTTGCATTTAAAGGGAACTCGAACGGTGGCATGAAAACATTTGCCCCATATTTTTATGTTTGTTTACCGCTCTATCTCAGTGCCTAGCACGGTGCCTGTCACTTTGCAGAAACTCAATACATCTTTATGGGGGAAATGAAAGCAATATCGCTTGCACAGCTAGGTTGAGAGAAATATTTAGGGGTAGAGGGATGCAGCACCTGGGCGTGTTGTTTGCAGCAGCCCATGAAATCATATGCCTTAGGCAGTGAATGACTCACTCGGCTTACAGATGAAACTGAGTTCAGATACAAAGCTTAAGGGTGAGCCACAGACAGACAGAAGTATGCAAAAACGGAAGCAATTAAAGACAAAAGAGGAAGGAAAATATGTAGGACATGAAATGGGAAAGGATACCGAGCTGTGACGAGCAGGGATATGTCACAGGGTTTCTCCGTCTGACCATACACTGCAATGTTGATGGTATTTTCTTCCAGTTTTCTTTTGGGGAAGTAGAGGGTCCTTGGGCTTTAGAGGCCGTTGGGACGGCGGGAATGCTAGGCTTTCCCGATGGGTGCAGGATATGGCCACTAGAGGGCAACAGAGGCCCGCCCTCAAAGGGCCTCCCTGCCTGTTTCCTGGGCGGCAGTTCCAAGTGGAAGCCCCATCTGGGGGCAGGAAGGACAGTGCTGTTAGTGAGAGGGCTGCTGGGGTGCTGGGGTGGGTAGCAGGAGATCTGTGGGAGAAGGGGGACATCTGTGGTGATTTCAGAACGCCACAAGGCTTCATGGGGATTTGCAGGTAAAGTCCTTGTTCTTAAGAGATTTAGGTGACTTGGACGGAGTGTAGTCAAAAATATGTCATTGTCTAGATCCGGTACTGGGAGCCCCAGGAGGACAAGTGTCGTTGGCTCTGATGTGAGTTTTTTTTTCCACTTAAATTTTTTTTTTTTTTTTTTTTTTTTTACCTTTTTAAGTGTCTGTCTTCTTTTCAAACTAGAAAGACAGCGAGCGAGAAAGAACAGTTCCAGCAGATTATTGATGTCACGGTTCGCCCCAGCTTCAGCCAGCCGCGAGTCATGGGGACACACATGCCTGGCATACTCAGGCAGGTCTGCCTGCATGAACTCCGAACCTTCCCACATGGGTCAGCCTTGCAGAGTACTGTGTTCCACTGCTGGGCCCCGTCTGGCCTCCATCCTGGACTTTAAAATAAATACATAAGCATTTTTAATTTTGTATATTTACAGATAAAATTGTACGTGTGGACCATATAAATCATAATGTTTCCAAGTAGACATACATTATGGAATGGCTGAGTCTAGGTAATTAATACACCCTTGACCTCACATAGTTATCATTATTGTGGCAAACACATTACATGTCTTAGCATTTTTCAAGACATCCGATATTATTAACTGTAGTTACCATGTTGGACAGTACAGCTCTGAACTTATTTTTCCAGTCTAACTGAAATTTTGTGTCATTTGACCAATATCTTCCCACTCCCTCTCACTCCCTTTGTCTTGGTAACCACTACTCTTTAAGAGAAGATTCTGTATGTGAGTGACATCAAGCAATATTTATCCTTCTATGCCTGGCTTGTTTTATTTAACATAATATCTTCCAGATTTACCCATGTTGTCACAAGTGACAGGATTTCCTTTAGAAAAAGGCCAAGTAATGTTCTATTATGCTTATGTTATCACTTTTTTTTTTAGAGGTTTTTTGTTTTTGTTTGTTTTGGAGAGGTTTTTGCTATAGGGCGCATGCACTCGCCAGAAAGAAAGAGAGAGACAGAAAACGAGAAATCACTCCCACCAGAGGGGATGGCCACACCGCAGTCCCTTCTCCTCCATTCTCCTCTCAGGATCTTGGGCACGCATGCATACACACCCAGCATGAGTTTAAGCTACCGGGTCCAGGGCTCGAACCATGGTTGACTACCTGGGAGTCCAGCAACATAGCCATTACCCCAACTGTTGGTCCCTCCTTTAGAGTATTTTTTTTGACATAGAGTGCATGCACTTGTTGGACAGAGAGAGAAAGAGGGAAGGAGGGAGGGAGGGAGGGAAGGAGAGAGAGAGAGAGAGAGAGAGAGAGAGAGAGAGACAGAGAGAGGAAAAGGGAGAAATCACCCCCCAGGGGCCATGACCATGCTGCAGTCTCTTTTCCATTCTCCTCCTGGGATGTTTGGCACACAAGCACACGTGTCTGGAGTGTTTGAAGCCACCGAGTCCAGGACTTAAACGACAGTTGGCCATGTGGGAGTCCAGCAATATAATCGTTCTGTCACCTGCTGGCCCATATTATGTTTTCTTTATCCAGTCATCCATTCACCCTTTTGTTGAGTCTATATATTTGGTTATTGTGAACAGTCTTGCAATAAATATGGAGTGAAGATAAATTTGACATATTGATTTCATTTTATTTGTATATATATCCAGTAGTAGGATTGCAAGATCATATGCTGGTTCTAGTTTTGCTTTTTTTCGGGGACTTTCACACTGTTTTCCATGATGCCTGTACTAGTCTACATCCCACCAACAGTGTATAAAGTTTATCTTTAATGAGCATCCTTGCCAACACTTACCTTTTGTATTTTTGATAATATTCTAAGAGGTGTGGGGTGTTATCTCATATGGTTTTACTTTGAATTTTGTTGATAATTGGGATGTTCAACATTTTTTTCATATACCTGTTGGTCATTTGTATATCTTCTTTTGAGAACTGTCAGCCCACTTAAAAATTGGACTTTTTTGTTGTTGTTGCTGTTATTGAGTTCCTTAAATTTTTATTTTTAGATATTAATCCTTTATCACTATGTATATCTATCACTATGTACATATCACTATGTATAGTTTGCAATTCTTTCTCCTATTCTGCAGATTGTTCCTTCACTACATTAATAGTTTCCTTTGCTGTGCAGAACCTTTTTAGTTTGATGTAATGCCATTTGTCTATTTTTCTTTTGTTGCTTGTTGTTTTGGTAATCTTATCTGAAAAATCCTTTCTTCTAGTAGTTTCATAGTTTCAGTTTTTCCACTTAAGTTTTCAATCTAGTTCAAATAGGTTTTTGTATATGATTAAAGGGGCTTAGTCTCATTTATCTATAAGTCAATATCCAGTTTTCCCAGTACCATTTGTTGAAGAGAGAATCTTTCCCCAATGTCTTGGCATCTTTGTTGGATGCCAAGTTAGCTGTAGGTGCATGAAATTACTTATGGGCTCTTCATTATGGTCTGTTAGTCTATGTGTTTGTTTTTATGTGTGCCATACTGTTTTGCTTACTATAGCTTTGTAGTATATTTCAAAGTTGGATAGCATAAGGCCTTTAGCTTTGTTCCTTTTTCCTCAGGATTTATTTGGCTCTTTGGGGTCTTTTATTGTTACATATATGTTTTAGAATTGTTTCTGTATTTATATAAAGAATGTCATTGGAATTTTGGTAGGTATTGCATTGTTGGATTGATTCTATAGGTGACTTTAAGAAGGTTGGCTATTTAAGCAATATTAATTCTTTATTTTAAATATTTTTTATTTGACTTTATTTTTATTTATTTATTTAAATTTGACCAGAGTGGGGTGGAGGAAGAGAAAGCGAGAAAGAGAGAGAGAAAGTGAGAAAGCAAGCTACTAGGTCCAGGACTTGAACCACAGTCAGCTATGTGGAAGTCTGGTGCCCTTAACCACCACGCCACCTGCTGGCGCTTAAGCAATATTAATTCTTCTAATCCATGAACACAGGGTATTTTTTCCATTTATTTGTACTTTACTCAATTTCTTCCATAATGTTTTATTGTATTTTAAAATTAAATAAATAATTTTAACCAAGGAAGTAAATTAAATGTTCACCTCTTTAATTAAATTTATTCCTAGGTAGTTTCATTAATATTTTTGTAGCTATTATAAATGGGATTGTTTTCTTGATTTCTTTTTTTCAGTTCACTTTTAGTGTACATGCATGCTACTAATTTTTGTAAGTTAATTTTGTATCCTGCAACTTTATTAAATTTGTTGATTAGTTCTCACAGATTTTTAGTGGAATCTTTAGGGTTTTCTGTGGATAGGGTTTTCTATGTCATCTGCAAAGAGGGGCAATTTAACTTCTTCTTTTCCAATCTGGGTGCTTTTTATTCTTTCTCTTGTCTAATAGATATGGCAAGAACTTCCAGTACTATGGGGAATGTAAGTGGCAACTCTGGGCCACTCTTCCTGATCATAGAGGAAAAGTTTTCAACTATTCTCCATTGAGTATGATGTTAGCTGAGATTTATTATATTTGGCCTTTATTGTGCTGGGTGCATTCCTTATATATCTAATTTGCTGAGAGTTTTTATCATGAAAGGATGTTGAATTTTGTCAAATGCTCTTTCTTCATCTACTGAAATAATCACACAGTTTTTGTCCTTCATTCTGTTAATGCAATGTATCGTGTTTATTGATTTACTTATGTTGAATCATCCTTTAATCCTAGGGATAAATCACACTTAGTCATGCTGTTGATGTTATTTAATATGCTGTTGAACTTGGTTGGCTAGGATTTTTGCATCCATATGCATCAGAGAAATTGGCCTGGAGATCTCCTTTTTTGTAATATCTGGCTTTGGCATCAGGATGACACTGGTCTCATACAATGAGTTTGGAAGAATCTCTTCCTTTTCAATTTTTGGAAATATTTGAGATGAATTAGTGTTGGTTTTCTAAAAAATGTTTTACAGAATTTACCAATGAAGTCATCAGGTCCTGGTCTTTTTATTTCACGAGAGAATTTTTTGTTACTAATTCAATGTTCTTACTTATTATTGGTCTGCTAAATTTTTCTATTTGGGGCTGGTCCCATAGCCCAGTGGTTCATGGAGCTCAATCCTCCATGGCTAGTCATGATTTGAAATCCTGCCTTGTGGCTTCAAAAGCAGGCTGGGTGCATGTGCATGCTTCCCCCAAATCCTGACCAGATGGAGAAATGGAGGAAAAGGGATCATGGCATGGTCACCGGTGGGAGGGGAGGTGCTTCCCCCCCCTCCCCCGTGAGCACACACACCCTCTAGCAATTAAAAAATATTTTCTAGTGCTTTATAATTCAGTCTTGGTTGATTTTATGCATCAAGGAATTTGCACATTTATTCTAAGTTACCCAATTTATTGGTGTATATGGTTGATTGAGTCTCTTCTGATTCTTTATATATTTGTTTGATCCATTGTAATCTCTCCCTTTTCATATCTGATATTATTTACTTGAGTCTTTTCTCCTTTTTACCCAAGTAAGTCTAGCTAAAATGTTATCAATTTTATCTTTCAAAAAACATTCTTAGCTTCATTGATCCTTTTTATTGTTTTCTTAGTTCCTATTTCATTTATTTCTGCTCTGACCTTTATTATTTTCTTTCTTTTGCTAAATTTAGGATTACATTTTTTTGAGAGGTTTTTGCTATAGGGTGCGTGCGCTCACCAGAAAGACAGAGAAAGACAGAAAGCGAGAAATCACACACACACACACACACACACACACACACACCAAGAGGATGGCCATGCCACAATCCCTTCTCTTCCATTCTCCTCTTGGGATCTTGAACACGCACGCACACACGCCTGGCATGAGTTTAAGCCACCGGGTCTGGGATTCAAATCTTGGTCAACTACATGGGAGTCCAGAGACATAGCCATTACATCAACTGCTGGTTCCAGACAGAGCTGTAATATATAGATAAATAAAACTTGAAGGCATTCCCCAATCCATGGTAATAAAATATGTAGTAGTTAGGGTAAACTAACTCTTGTAACAATAAGCCCCAGAAAGTATTTCAGCTCTGGTATACAGGAAGTTTACTTCACACCCACTGTCTACTGGACAATGAATAAACTAGTAAGCTGGTCCTCTTCTGAGCAGTTATTCAGAGACTAGGCTAATGGAGGTGTCAGAGATTTTGCCGCCTTACCTGGACATCTTGGAATGTCACTAGAGGCCTAACCTAACCACACCAAAATTGGAAAATAAAACCCAGTGGTTTCCAAGAAAAAGGAAATGTGCCATTTTATTAGGTCATTGGAAAAGTCATGACCTATTTTTCTATGTTTTTCTTTTTTTCCCTATTTTTCTGTTTTTCTATGCTAAAATGCATCATGATTTTTCCAAAGACCCAGTAGTAATACAGAATCTATTTTCACATCTGTGACATCTTTAAATTTTGTTAACAGTATTCCAAAATTAAATTGTAAGTAACAGCTTTGACTTTATCTTATATACTCAAATTCTCCCACAGTTATACTGTTGGGATCAGAGATGCATTGCTTCTCTTGAGCCAACAAAGGACTTCTGGGGTTAAAGACAGAGCTAATACCATACGTTAATTTATGAGAAAGCCAGGCAGTAACTGGATATTTGTAGGAAACATTATAGCTCATCATGGCGAATAATTGGTTTGATGATTTTTTTTGAATCAAAACTGCATATTCACTCATATTCAATAAGGGTTTTAATTCAACTTTTTAGGTAGTTCAATTTTAAAAATGCACATATTTGATTAGTCATTACAGCAATCGTGTCTGGTTGGATTAACCATCTCCTTCTACTTAGAAGTTCCCATGCACCGAACCTCAGCTCCTTATCAGATGCTGACATGTGGGGCATGACACTTCCGTAGCTATCACGCTGGTCATTTTGCAGAGGACAAAAGAGAGGCTGAATGACGAGTAATTTTTTTTTTTAAGAAGTAGATAGTCTTTTTAATTATTTATTTTATTTATTCATTCATTTATTTTAATTTGACCAGAGAAAGACACACACACACACAGAGAGAGAGAGAGAGAGAGAGAGAAAGAGAGAGAGAAAGAGAAAGTGAGAAAGCAAGCCTCCAGGTCCAAGACTCAAACCATGGTCAGCCATGTGGGAATGTCCAGCACCTTAACCACCACACCACCTGCTGGTCCCATGAGTAATTTTTTAAAGGTAAGTTATAGGATGGAGATTCAAACCCAGGTCTTCTTGATTTCAAAGCCTTGTGGTTTCTGATATGGGAGTCCCACTTCTCAATCACTCTTTTGACTGTTTAGAAGAGTTGCAGGTAGATGAGGCCTAGGTATTGGACTGTTCTGAGTATGAGCTCAAAGGGACTTGGAGTATGAGACAGAATAAAGAGCCCAGTTCTGACCTGACAGTGCACCTTACCCCATTCCATGCCCATCCTCTTGTCAACACCGGGAAGACCTGACGCACAGAGGAGAACCTTGATGTGTTACTCCTAAGACCCCACATTTTAATCCAGTTTTATGCTTTTCCAAACTCTGCTTTGGGAAATGCAGACTGGGGAGGCAGGATCAAGCTACTCAGAAATACAAGCTGAGGTATTATCTCTGCAACTCCCTAAAGCAATTGTACAATGCTGTTTGCTTAAGCCTTAAGTGCTGAGGCTTGGCAGTGCACAATGCCAAGTTCAAAGGTTTGCTCATTACCATAATGGGGTAGAAGGCTTTGCTGTTGGCTGTGGAATAATGAAGATAATTCCTGTAGATTGTTCCCTCAATCTGTGTTTATTTAGGTAAAAAGAACTGTGTCGGATAACTGTTTTCTTTGTTATTCTTTTCTTTAAAAAAATTTTTTTTCAGAAAACTTCTTTCTGTGATCAGTTCTAAGATAATGTTCCACAAGATCCTTCATAAGGGGTAGAAGGTTATAAGTTGAACATCCCCCCCCAAAAAAAATACACACACAGAAAAAAAACCCATCATCTCCTTCAGGTTTTTGCAGTTGATAAATAGCACATCACATTAGTATTTCCATATTTGCCAATAATGAGATACTTGTTAGCTGACAAAGCCAGATTTAATTAAAACATCCATGTGCATGTGTGCACGTGCACACACACATACATACACACAACAAATATGTTCATAATACTGTAAAACGTTGGCAGAAAATAAATGAGACTATATTGAAAAACTAGAACATCCCTTTTACCTATGTGATAACTTTAGTCATTGCGCTGATAATGAACTCACAAAGCACATATTTAGGGTTAACTTTTTAAATAAACGAACTCTGCTCCTCTAGGCTGAGACTGAAAGCCAAAAACCTATAAAGCATCTTAATTTTTTAAAAAATTATTCATCCCACATACTCCTTCTAGAGAGACACATTCTGAAAGGGCTAAAGGCTCCACTTTGGGAGCACATAATTCAAGAGATGAATTGGAGAACTGAATCATACTGTTTCTTGTCCATTGGAATATCTTTTTTTTTTCTTTTTTTGGAGAGGTTTTTGTTATAGGGCGCACGCACTTGCCAGACAGACAGAGAGAGACAGAGAGATAGAAAGCGAGAAATCACCCCCCAGAGGGGATGGCCACGCCGCAATCCCTTCTCCTCCCAAGATGGGCACGCACGCACACGCGCCCGGCATGAGTTTAAGCCACCGGGTCTGGGACTCGAACCGCGGTTGACTATGTGGGAGTCCAGTGACATAGCCATTTTGCTAACTGCTGGTCTCGTCCATTGGAATATCTGGAGCCACTACCTGATGGCTGGGTCCTTCCCACACTAACAGCCAAGAGTTGGTGCAGAAACTGTCTGCCTTCTCTTCATAATCCCCAGAGCTGTGGAACTACAAAGGTGAGTGGAAGAAGAAAAGGGAGGGAGAGGGTTGAATCACTCTGTCCATCAGCCATGCTCCTCTCAACTTCCTGCGAGAAGATCAGGAACCGTCACAGTAGCCACGCCTTCCCGTGCACCTTTCACCTAACCTGCCCAGGGTCAGCTGATACAACAGAGATACAAAGGCCTTATAAGGGTGAAGTTCTTCTCTAAAGAGAAAGGTGGTTTGGAAGGATCAATGCCTGTGTCTTTCATTCAGTTTCTCCTTTCTCTTTTGCCCTAGGAAGAGGGCTTGCAATCTTCGACTTTTGAAAACAGAGGGGGTGTGGGGGGGTGTTACAATATAGAGAAGTTCACCATCTTTCAATCTCTTCTTCCTTTCAAGGATGCCTTCCTTCATCAAATCAGCCTAGTGATCTTATGTTTTCTCTGGTGCCATGGTTTGAAGGTTTTGGTCCCCTTCAAAACCCGCAGTGAAACATAATTCCCAATCCAGCGATATTGGGAGGTGGAATCTTTAAGAGGTGTTTAGGTTATGAGGGCTTTTCCTTGGTGAATGCATTAATGCCACTTTAAGGATAGATTGTGGTGGGACCAGCAGTTAGCGTAATGGCTATGTTGCTGGACTCCCATGTAGTCAACTGCGGTTCGAGTCCCGGACCCGGTGACTTAAAACCCATGCTGGGCAAGTGTGAGTGCGTGCCCAAGATCCCAGGGAGAATCTAGAGGAGAAGGGATTGAGATGTGGCCGTCCCCCTGGGGGGTGATTTCTCGCTTTCTGTCTCTCTGTCTCTCTCTGTCTTTCTGGCTAGCGCATGCGCCCTATGGCAAAAACCTCTCCAAAAAAAAAAAAAAAAGAGTAGATTGTGGTAGTAGGGCTCTCTTTTTTGCTCTTCTGCATCTTCAGAGGATGCAACATTGAAGGTGTCATCGTGATAGTAGAGACTAACCCTTACTACACACCATACCCTGAAGCACCTTGGCCTTGAACCTCCCAGCCTCTAGAACCATGAGAAATAACTTTTTTTGTTGATATATTTCAGTCTGTGGTATTCTGTTAAAGCAGCACAGCATGGACTAGGACACTTGGGAAACTGTACTGCCCTTCTAAAAGGGGGGATTCTTGGCAGCTTCTAGTGTGGATTAAGCACTGGGATTCTCAGACTTTGTCACGGTGTTAATGGAGGTTTTCAGTTGCAAATGCAGGAAAGAGAGAAGGGGAAAGGTGAGCCCTACAGCCAGGACAGATACAAAGACTGTTGTTCCAATTGTTGTCTTCACCCTGTCTGGGAAAGCTGCAACTGATTTTCCCACTGGTTTTACTAAGAAGTGAGTACAAACATTACTCCACTGGCTCTCCAACTTGCGGACAACATATCACAGGACATTCCAGGTTTAATAATCAAGTGAGCAAGTGCCACACACACACACACACACACACACACACACGCACACACACAAATTACCTCCTATGGTCCACAGACTAGAGGTCAGTCAATCAAAAGTAATTATCTAAATGCTTCATTCAGTATTGTTGACTATAGATGATAAGTTGTAGAACAGATCTTTACAATGAATTCCTCTTGCATAACTAACTTTATTCCAATCGAATGACAACTCCCCTTAGCTCTTGGTAACTAACCGCTCTGCTTCTACAAACTTGACGCTTGTAGGTTCCTCATGTAAGTGCAGTCATTCTGCATTAGTCGTTCTGTGACTGGCTTATTTCACTTATAAGTCCATTTATCCAGTCAGAAATGATAGAATTCTCTTTTTTAATATTTTATTTTACTTTTTGCTAGAGGGTACATGTGTTCACCAGAGACAGACAGAGAGGGAGAGGAGAAAGCACCCCCCCATTTGGACAATGGTCAAAACTGCAAAATAGGGCAGGGGAGTGAAACTGTTGTTTTTTTTTTTGGGGGGGGATGCTTTTATTTTCTTTCTTAATGAAAGTTAAGTTGTTAAGATATTAAAAAAAGTTGTAGAAGATATTCTAAAAATAAAAAGTAAAGAATAGAAACACACCACTAGATGATGCTTAACCACAAAGGAATACAGTAAGAAACAAAAAAGGAACAAAGGATCTAATTGTATAAAACAATTGGAAACCAATGAGTACAGTGGGAGTAATAAATTCTTGTTTATTAATACTTACATGAATGCAGATGGGTTACATTCTCCCATCAAAAGACACAGAGTGGGTGAGTGGATTTAGAAAGCAAGACCCACCTATTTGCTGCCTGGAGGAGACTCACTTCACCTGTAAGGACACATGCAGACGGAGAGGGGCGAACAGCAGATGATGCTCTGTGCAGATGGACACAAAGGCGAGCAGGAGTCATTACTCTTACATCACATGAAAAAGACTTTAAATCAAACATTGCAAAAAGAAATAAAAAAGGTCATTATGCAATGAGAAAGGAGTCGATGCAGCCAGAGGATATAACAATTATAAATGAATAGACACTCAACATCAAAGTACCTAAATATATAAAACAAAAATTAACGGATCTGAACAGAGAGAGAGAGGCTGCAACATCATAATAATAAAGCAATTCAACACTGCACTTTCAGCAACGGACAGATCAACCAGACAGAAAACAAATAAAGAGTATTGGATTTAAACCACGCTCTAGCTCAAATGGACCAAATAGTCATATAGAAAACATTGCATCCAACAACTGCAAGATGAGCATTCTTCTCAAGTGCACATGGAATATTTTGCAGGATAGGTCATATACTAAGTCACAAAAAAAGTCTTAACAAACTTAAGACAACTGAAATCATACCAAATATTTTTTCTGACCAGAAAATTGGAAATAAATAACTTCGAAAAGTTTGGAAGAACTTTAAAAAATTCACAAAGACATGGAAATTAAACAACATGCTCCTGAACAATTAATGGGTCAATGAAGAAATAAAAGAAAATTTTAAAAATGTTTTACTTGAGTGACAAGGGAAACACAACTTAAGAGAACTTATAAACACGACAAAAGCAATTCTAAGAAGTTTATAGCAATAAATGCCTTCATCAAAAAAAGACACACCAAAAACCTCAAATGAACAACCTAATTTGCACCTCAATGGACTAGAAAAACAAAAGTAAATTAATCCTAAATTTTGGGATCAGCAGTTGGCGTAATGACTATGTTGCTGGACTCCCATGTAGTTGGCTGCATTTCGAGTTCCAGATCCAGTGGCTTAAATTCACGCTAGGCACATGTGCGTGTGTGCCCAAGATCCTGAGAGGAGAATGGAGGAGAAGGGATTGTGGCGTGGCCATCCCCCCTGGGGGCTGATTTCTCACTTTCTATCTCTCTGTCTCTCTCTGTCTTTCTGGCAAGCGCAAGCACCCTATAGCAAAAACCTCTCCAAAAAAAGAAAAAAAAAATTATAGCTTTGTCAGTAACAAGATGTCTACCGAGTTTCATGAAGAAATTGAGATTAAGATGAGGCAGAAAAGGCATAAAAGGATATTTAATGTATTTCATCACCACTTTCTCTCAGCAGACACTCTTCATAATATGAAAACTTCTTTTCAAGTTCATTGAGATTGTTTCCCTTTGTGCCTGGTAGGGAACTGACCAAATTATTCATATGAGTGAAAATTTCCATTGTGGTTGCTTCTGCTATTTTTCAGGATGATATAAAGAACAGTGACTGGGATCAAAGTAGAATTTCTGGCTGAGTGGAAAAAGTGATGCAGGGAAAGGAGGAGAGAGCCCGAGTGGAGTTCGCAGGGTACTGGCTGCGCGTGAGGCAGTGACTTCCGAACAAAAGCCAGAGTGTGAGGAGAGGGCTTTCATGAGACCGAGTGCTGAGGTCATTGTCAAGGGCGGAGGGCGAGAACTTGGCACACGTCTAATGTGGGTGACCTTGGCGAATCGCTAAGATTCTCTGGGCCCAGTTTTCTACTCATGAGAAGGGCTCTGGCCAGATGATTTCTACGACGACTGAACTCTAAATACTTGATGCCATGTTGTAGGAGTGAGAATTTAACGTGCCGAGAGGCGTGCGTTGGTGCTGTGATGTAATACATGGCAGAATCCCCCTCTTCTCCCTTCTCCCCCACCAGACAGCCCATGGCTCCTTAATACACATGTGGAGCACCATGTCTCGGGGCTTGGTGGTGATGCTCAGTGACATCTTACGCAGGTCCACGTGTGTAGGGCATCTGGGGCAGCTACGTTCAATTTTAATTGAAACAAAGCAAAGTAGCAGCTGCTTGGCATTAGAAGGAATTTTAAGCCTATATTCCAATTCCACCAAGAGAAGGTGCAAACAAAAGTCAAAAGCATTTTTCAGCCTGTCAGTCTAAAATATTTAAGCCCGTCTGGATTTTCTCTGTGAGTGGCCATTACCTGGAACCTGCTTTTCCCTCTAAAGGCAGAATTCACAAATGCTTTACAGTAGGATAAAAGATGTATTGACTTTCAACATACTGAGTCATTAGCTCATCTGTGGTGCTCCTCCCATACTTTTGAGTTATTTGTCTAAGCTAGTTTTTCTATTATAGCTAAAAATATTATAATGGGCCAGCAGACGGCGTAGTGGTTACGTGGCTGGACTCCCATATGGCTGTTTGTGGTTTGAGTCCTGGACGGGTGGTCTGAAAAATCACGCTGGGCACGTGTGATCCCAGGAGGAGAGTGGAGGAGAAGGGATTGTGGTGTGGTCATCCCCTCTACCTGCCCCTGGCGGGGAGGGGGTAATTTCTCACTTTCCTTCTTGCTTCCTCTGTCTCTCTCTGGCGAATTCATGAGCTAAGGCAAACACCTCTAAAAAAATAATTAAAAAAATTAAAAATATCATAACAGGAGATTCAAGTTTTACATGGTAGGAGCCTAAGTGGAGTTTGTTTTTCTATAGCAACGTGGTTAAGCTTCATAGTGCAGTTTGAACCTAAAGGCTTTCGATCACATGCCCAGGCCCTGCAACTCTAACCCTGTGGGAGGACAGACGTGCTGTGTGATACTGTGCAGTATTGGATCTGGGCTGACTCCTGGGTCTCGCACTGTCGGTGGAGATATTTATAGTGGCTTCACGCCAATGGACTCTGAAGTTAGGTAATGCCAATTTAAGGTGCTCACATTTATCTTGAACTCCAAGGCTGGATACTGTGCATGCTGTTCCCTTGATCCTTTTGTATTTCTCTAAGTCATTCATTCATTCATTCGCTGAACAAATATTTCTTGAGAGATAGCTGTGTGCTAAACATTGTAGAGGGTGTGAGTAGGAGAACTTACTCCCTGTTTTTCTCCACATGGAGTAGGGAAAACAGGCACTGAGTGACTAATTCCAAGTGTGATAAACAAAGGGTTGTGAACCGAGAGCGGGTGAACTGCGCCTTAGTGGACAGCTGGGAATTAGCCAGGTGAGGAGGGTAGAGGGGGCGTTTGAAGGGGTGGCGGCAGCTTTCAGTGAGTGAATTTACACTGAATACATTTAGCAAACATATGTGTAATCTCTTTGGGCATGTTGGTGTTTGTGTGCCAATGAACGTGAGAACAAGTCAGGGAGCTACAGGACTTGGGGTGGGAGGGGCCAGCAGAATTGATCCCAGAGGCTCTTGTGTGCTGATTTCGGAGGCTGGACTACCTCCAGCAGGTGAAAGTCATCAAAAGCCAAACAGGTAAGTCAGACGGTCTTATTTCTTGGGAGGATCAGCAGTGTGGACAGTAGCCTTGAGGGACTGATAAAGATAGCAGGACTTTCATAAGAAGCATGATCTCTTCTGTGGTAGCAGGGAAGTGAGTCTCTTGCATTTGTGGTGGTTGACATCCAACTGTATTTCAATATTCAACCCAAATCTCGTTCTCTTTGTGGGTCCTCCATTATTCCAACACTCAGAAATTGTCTCTACGTGTGCAGTATTCTCAATGGGGCTGGACTGAGGTGTAGATCATGCTGAATAAAGTCTCTTTACAAGCTAAATGCTGTAGAGCGATTAAATGTATAAATAATAATAAAAAATTAAAAAAACCACACCAGCATTTAGTGTAATGGCTATGTAGCTGGACTCCCATGTAGTTGACCACGGTTCGCGTCCCGGACCCGGTGGCTTAAAACTCATGCCGGGTGCATGTGCGTGCGTGCCAAAGATCCCGAGAGGAGAACGGAGGAGAAGGGATTGTGGCGTGGCTATCCCCCCTAGGGGGTGATTTCTCCCTTTCTGTCTCTCTCTGTCTGTCTGGTGAGTGCATGCGCCCTATAGCAAAAATAAAATAAAATAAAAAATAAAAAAATAAAAAAGTAAAAAAAGAAATTACTTCTTAACTGTTCTCTCATAATGCTATTTATTGCTTTTCTCTATGAATATACTTTCCCTTGCAAAACTCCTGAAGGACAGGGCAATGTCTATATTTCTTTAAATCTTTAGCATCTTGGACAGTACATTGGACAAATCACTGGGTCTTACAGCTGGAAGGAATCTTCGAGATCATCTCATCCTTTTCATTTGATGGACGAAGAACTCGAAGCCCAGAGAAATGAGTGCCTTCTTCGATCTCCGGGCTGCCAGTTTGTTATCCAACCAGATGCTCGTTATTCCCGTGGTCAGTGCTGATGAATTAGATATTTACAACTTTATTAGAGAAGCATCCTCCTGTTCCTGTGGTTTAATGGCTGACATGATTCTTCGAGGATTAAAGGATGAGTCTTATGTGTTAATACCCTTTTTCACTAATAACAAAAGACCAAGTTAATGTACTTTGTCTTCCTCCCAAGAGAAAGCCCTACGAATTCTACAGAATGTCTGGGCCCTAAGATGAGGTCATGTATTCAGTGTAACAGCAGCCACTAACTGGATTAGACATTTTCTTTCTCTCTTTCTTACTTTTTTTTTTTTTTTTTTTAAACATACCATAGCAGACCAGTTCTCTTGGAGAATAAAATAAAGAACAATTTTTTTTCTTCCTATGCCATGCGTGACCTCATGTGTCTTTATAGGCCACCCCTTTTATTGGGTTGTTGGAAAAGTCATGACATGTTTTTCTGTTTTTCAGTGCAAAAATATGTCATGACTTTTCTTTTCTTTTAGAAAGGTTTTTGTTACAGGGTATGTGTGCTCACCAGAGAGACAGAAAGCAAGAAATCACACACACATACACACCCAATCATACCACAATCCTTTCTCTTCCATTCTCCTCCTGGGATCTTGGACATGCAGGCACACCTAGACAGCTTGAGTTTCAAGCTGCCAGATCTGGGACTTGAACTGCAGTCAGTCATGTGGGAGTCTAGTGACATAACCACTATGCTACCTGCTGATCCCTGCATCATAACTTTTCTGAAACCCAGTATTTCTTATTTTCCTATAAATAATGGTTTAACCTGTCCCAGTGGCTTCAAATACAAGGCAATGGATGTAGACTGTACAAGGTGAATTCTTTGTCCAACCAGGGCACATGGAAGTTTGGAGATGACAAATCCTTTACTAAGGATGGTTTTTGTTTGTTTGTTTGTTTGTTTTTGTCATAGGGCACATGTGCTTGCTGGAGAGAGACATAAAGAGACAGAAAGTGAGAATTCACCCCCAAGGGGATGGCCATGCTGCAATCCCTTTTCCCCTATTCTCCTCCTGGGATTTGGGCACGCACACACAGGCACCCGGTGTGATTTTCAATCTGGTAGGTCCGAGACTCAAACCATGGTTAGCCGTGTAGGAATATAACACTTAAACCACCATGCCTCCTGCTGGGCCCTCCTTTACTAAGGTTTTAATACTTAAGTGGGTTGCAAACTCAATGCACGCAGAGGCTACATGTAATCCCAATGAACAAAGCCAGCTGAGTTCAAACTGGTGACTTCCACTAACTACTCACATCCAGTCATTTGCTATCACAAGCAAATTTGTACAAATTCTACCAGGTGTCGGATTGTCCAAGGCAGAGCAGAAATTGAGATTTTTATGTGCAATATAAGAACTCTGAAATTTAACATTTTAAAACTCTGTTTAGGCAAATACACGAACAAACAAAACATTCTTACAGGATGACCTGAAGTTCTGTTAGTCTGCAACTTCTGGCTTTAAATATTTCAGAAACTTGATTCTAGTTACCAGATATACAAACTGATCAATGTACCATCTATAATTTGAGAACATTTTGTGCATATGTCAATCATTATTAAGGATTCTTAAGAGAACTTATAGAAACTATGGGACCAGCAGTTAGCATAATGGCTATGTCGCTGGACTCCCATTTAGTCGACCGCAGTTTGAGTCCCAGACCCGGTGGCTTAAACTCACGCTGGGCACATGTGTGTGTGTGCCCAAGATCCTGAGAGGAGAATGGAGGAGAAGGGATTGTGGTTTGGCCATTTCCCCCCTGGGGGGTGATTTCTCGCTTTCTGTCTCTATGTCTCTCTCTGTCTGTCTGGCGAGCACATGTGCCCTATAGCAAAAACCTCTCAAAAAAAAAAAAAAAAATTCAAACGTTGAGGTCACATCTGATGCAATTTATATTTGTACCTCTAACATTTATCCCTGTGGCTATACCTGGTAGTTGTAAATTAATTGTTTGGTCAATGAATCAATAGTAAATTGAAGTGTATAGGGATAACTGATAATTACAAGTGATTCATTAAATTCAAAGAAAGAGGTGCCCGATGGTAAAGAAAGACTTTGGAGAGAAAGTAACATGCTTTGTTAGACTTTGAGGTGAGTAAGCAGGATTTTTATGTATGAAAAAAATATGGAGAGCATTTTATTTTTTTTTGAGAGGTTTTTGTTATAGGGTGTTTATGCTCACCAGAAAGACAGAGAGAGACAGAGAGATAGAAAGTGAGAAATCACCCCCCAGGGGGTTGGCCACGCCGCAATCCCTTCTCTTCCATTCTCTTCTTGGGATCTTGGGCATGCATGCACACGTGCCTGGCGTGCGTTTAAGTCACTGAGTCCGGGACTCGAACCGTGGTCGACTACATGGGAGTTCAGTGACATAGCCATTACGCTAACTGCTGGTCCCCCAGCATTTTGGGTGGGGAACAGTATTGAAATTATAAGACCAAATGGTCTCAAGAAAAATGGAATTCAAACTATACTATAATTTTATTTGAATATGATTTCAGTGTGGTTCAAATTTTACAACTCAATGCTACGTGTCTATGCTTTTCAAATTGTTCTAATCTAATTTAGTAATTGGCCTGTAATCCTCCTGGCAGATGAGGCTGAAGAGGTGGGGTCATGCCCCATTGTAATGATGTTTCTTCTTCATTCTCTTGTTTGCTTGGGGGATGAATACTGAGCAAGGGGAAATGTTTTAGTAACAAAGTACAATTCTTAATTATTTGTATCATCGTGTTGGTAGGGAATAATTGTTGGAGCTGTCTCATGTGGGACACCAATGACTTTGGGACTTGGGCATTGTTCTTTTAAGCATTTCCCCACCTTCTCTCTGCCCTGTTTCATTGGATGTGCTTAAGAGGCCTTGGGTTGGGAAAATCCTTTCCTGGAGATGATGTCTCTTCCACATCCGCGGCCCAACCAGGAATGGGGTTGAGAGAGCTAGGATTGATGTCCTATTGTTTTCTGAGTGTTTTGGTGACTTGTGGATCTTCTCTATGAAATTTTCTTGTTTGGAACTTTCTTTGCCACTTCTCTGGCACCACAACCTTATTCTAGAAGTTCTGTATATAGTAAAGGCCAAACCATTGTCTGCTATTGGCTTTTTCCTATAATCTATGACAATAATTTTTTCTTTTTGGAGAGGTTTTTGCTATACGGTATGTGCGCTCACCAGACAGACAGAAAGAGACAGAGAGATAGAAATGAGAAATCACCCCACGGGGGGATGGCCACGCCGCAATCCCTTCTCCTCCATTCTCCTCTAGTGATCTTGGGCATGCATGCACACACACCCGGTGTGAGTTTAAGCTACCGGGTCCAAGACTTGAACCACGCACGGTCGACTACATGGGAGTCCAGCGACATAGCCATTATACCAACTGCTGGTCCCAGACAAGAATATTTTAAGACCACACAGAACAATTTATCAGTCCTTCAAAGTGCTTATTTATTTTTTTTACCATAATTTTATGTATTCATGTGTCTAACGAGTGATTTATCATTCTTTCAAACATCTTGTACTAAATGTGCTAATGAGCTAGCAAGTCAGATATTTTGAAAGTATGGACATGTGTAACATTGATTTTCAATATTTGTATCACATCAATAATCCATTCAAGAAAAACAGTTTTATAAGGTTGGGTTTCCACATACCTTACTAATATGTGACAAGCAAATACTTGTTACATTCATTGCTGATGATTTCCGTTACTCTGTATCTTCAGTCTCCGGAACCCTTAGTGACAGTGCTAGTAATAACAGAATTGAATACTGATTGTCGTGGGGGACTAGTGAAGCCTTGCTTTTGGCTTACATAGATTTTTCTTTTTCCTTCAAGTAATACAAATATTTCTCAGGTATGTTAGGAAATGGATTGGATAGCAGTTGAATGCCAGGTAGGAAACAAACACCAAGATAGACAACAACAGTGAAGGGAAGAGTTAAAGGAGAAAACGGACCAGGCAGTGCGTGGTGCTGCAGGAAATACCGCGAGGAGATGGGGAGAAGGAGGAGTTGAGCCCTGATGTGCTTATGCGAAACGGGTCAGTGGTTTACACGCTCTCAACCTCACTTTCTTCATCTCTCAACCAGATGGAATTCGCTGCCTGGCTTTCAGGGGAACGGGAACAATTGAATTGATACAAAATATCTGAGAAGTGTCCAGTACAGCTTAATACCAGATAAATTAGTTCTCTTCATCTTCCTGCTTCTCTTCATCCTCCCTTTCTCTCTCTCTCATTCCCTTCTTCACTGTCTATTTCTTTCTAAAAAAAAAAAAGAAAAAAGAAAAAAGGAAAATGAAAAATCTGACTTATATACATGGAAATGGATATGTTTATCGTATCAAATGATAGACAGTTTCAAGAGAATAATAATGTTCATTCTATGTACTAACAGTAATGGGCAGTTTCGTGGGACATCTAAGCTTTCTTATTTTGGGGGGACAGATAGAAAGAGAAACGCCACTCGTGCAGTGCTTACTGTGTATCAGGCACTGTTCACATCTAATTGAAACCTCATACAACTCTGGGGGGTGTCCCCATTTTATGATGAGGAACTGAGATACAGAAAGGCCCGTCTAAGATCACCCAGATAACGAGTGGCATTAATTGTCATTCAGACCAGGCCCACTGGTACCATTAAGTCCTGCTGTCTGCTTTCATGGTTCTTAGCTGGGGGTGCATAGGGGGTTTGAAAAACTTCCTCAGTAATTCTCATTGGCTGTCTTTGGGGTGAGAATTGTGACCTGGGATTCCAGAAAGTCCCTATTGAGTCTCCTTCTCAGCCGCTGGAAAAAAAGGCACCAACTCTCCCCAGTGATCATTTTTTTTTTTTTTTGAGAGATTTTTGCTATAGGGCGCGTGTGCTCGCCAGACAGACAGAGACAGACATAGAGACAGAAAGCGAGAAATCACCCCCCAGGGGGGATGGTCACGCTGCAGTCCCTTCTCCTCCATTCTCCTCTCGGGATCTTGGGCACGCACGCACACGCGCCCGGCGTGTTTTAAGCCACCAGGTCCGGGACGCGAACCGCGGTCGAATACGTGGGAGTCCAGCGACATAGCCATTACGCTAACTACTGATTCCCTCTCCCCAGTGATCTTCAGACCAACTTGCAAATCTGAAACAACGTTCTTTCCTTCTTTACGGATTTGGAGTCTTTTAGGGCTTTTTTTCTGCACAATGTTTACCAGAGCAAATGCATTAAAGGATTAAATATGAATATGGTCTCTTTACATCTATTTTAGAACAGCGACCAAAAATTAAATATAGGAACGATGTTTACATATTCTTAAAGCAAACAAAACCTCTTTCTTATAGCTTGGCAGGAGCCATGAGGAAGTAACCACGGGTGTTGGTGCTGTTGTTTACTAGCTAAGGTGCCAAAGACACCCATCTGTCAAGAAAATGTGTAGGGTGTTGATGAAGCCCGGAGTCTGTGACACTGAACAACCCACTGGGGACTAAGGATGCCACTCCAATGAGAGTGCGCCTGTCTGATGGTGTGCTGTGTCGGGGAGGAGGAATTTCCATCCATCTTTCCACCGAGAAAAAGGACATTCAAGGTAGCTGAGAACAGAGCAGGGGAAAATTGCCTTGATCGTCACAGTGAGAGATGCCCCTGAGTGTTACACAGCAGAAGCTCTTTTTAAAAGATCATTTCATTTGGACCCTGACAATCGAAGCAACTGGTATTTTAATAAAAATAACCAGCCTTCATTCCAGTGCAGGGCAGATCTAAAAAGGAGGGTATTTGAAAGGAGTGAAGACTAATAGCCCTTGCTGGCCTGTGATCTCGCCTCCTCTCTTCTCCCTGGTCAGTGCTGTAAGTTCTCTATAAGAAGTGTAATATATAATAGGCCATGGATGTTCTTTGGCTGATCGCTATGGGACGTTAGGATGAACACTTGGACTCTATGGATACTGACTTTCCAGAAGCTCCTAAATCCACGTGGGGCATTTCCAGTACTCCTGGGTAGGTGTCTTATCAAGCTCAGAACCCACGAGACAGTGCTAGGGGTCCAAGCATCAATTCTGGAGACAAGAACCCTCCCTGTGGGGTGAAGCTGATAGATTTCAGATTTATTCTTCCCTTCGGAACTGCTTGTTTTGCATATCTGTTGTCATGGTGATAGGGGTGGACATGCTGAGTGAGCAGGGTTTGAGAGAACATGGCCAAGGCTTTCTCTCTCGTGACTTGGTCAGGAATGACTGCTGAGCTCAGGACAGTGCATCCTCACACCCATGTTGCTAGCAGGCTTCTTAGGGAGAGTAAGGAATGCTACTCCTTGGCAGGCTATGATTTCAGAGGGGCTATAAATTACCCAAAACGGGGTTAGGGTAGTCTCTTGAGCGTAAGAACACAAAGTCGTTCCTTGGTGTCCATGGCATGGAACCGCCACCAATAAAAGAAACTTTCATTTCCAGCTAATTTCTTGGATATTTTGGAGTCATATCATTTCTCCCATGGGCCCCTCTACCCCTCCCTTTTCCACGACCTTTTCCTGACTTTCTTTGGGAGGCACTAGGTGATCACATGAAGATGTTCTCTAGAAGGAGGTCATGGGGCATTTGTACGGACTGCTCTCTCTCTGCTCACTCCCTCCCTCCCTCCACCCGGGTAACTCTTACTCATGCTTTAAAACTCATTTCAACGTCTCCTCTCCAGGGAAACTTCTTCGACACCTCCTCTACCCAACATTGTATTTTTCTTCAGAGAACTTATAATTAGTAAGTTTAGGCTATTTGAAAAGCCTAACCTCTCCCTCAGGAATGCAGTCTGCAGACTTCCTGAGGGTAAAGACTGGTTTCCTTCCTTCCTTCCTTCCTTCCTTCCTTCCTTCCTTCCTTCCTTCCTTCCTTCCTTCCTTCCTTTCTTTCTCTCTCTCTCTCTCTTTCTTTCTTTCTTTCTTTCTTTCTTTCTTTCTTTCTTTCTTTCTTTCTTTCTTTCTTTCTTTCTTTCTTTCTTTTTTTAGAAGTTTTTGCTGTAGGGCACGTGCGCTCACCGGAAAGACAGAGAAAGAGAGACAGAAAGTGAGAAATCACCTCCCAGGGGGATGGCCACGCCGCAATCCCTTCTCCTTCATTCTCCTCTCAGGATCTTGGGCACGCATGCACATGCGCCTGGCATGAGTTTAAGCCACTGGGTCTGGGACTTGAACTGCGGTTGACTACATGGGAGTCCAGCGACATAGCCATTACGCTAACTGCTGGTCCCAAGACTGGTTTTCTTTGGTGACCACCACAGCGTCTATAGTGATGCTGGCCAGTAGGCACCAAGAATGTTTGTGGAAGGAGTCCATGAAATGCTGCATTGCACTCGCTGACAGTATTTGCTGAATGATCGGAAGCAAGCCTTGTACTGAGATCTGGGTACTGAAGAGAATATGCAAGAAATAGAAGCATGTTTCCACTGAGTTGATAGCTGGCTTGAAGAAATTGATCAGAGAAGCAATCTTGTGGTTTTTCAAAGTACGTTGATTGTTTTAAGCACACTGTTGCACAAATTCTAACTACTAGAGAATAGTATTGGGATAGCCCCATGGCTTGGTGGTTAAGGGAGCTGGATCTCTCGCATGGCCGACTGCACAGTTCAAGTCTCAACCCCAGAAGCTTGAGAAATATGCCAATCCCATGTGTGTGCATGGCCCAAATCCTGACAGGATGAGGAGATGGAGAAGGGGTTCAGGTGTGGCTGTGACCCACTGGAGGAGGCTTTCTCTTCTTCTGTCTCTTTCTCTGTCTCTCTCTGGCAAGTGCATGTGACCTCTGACACAAATAAAATATTCATGTTACATAGCAGAAGTGCAGTAATCAAGAGCAAAACTGACATGCGGTATGTAGATGAATTTCTGCAGCTAATGGCTTTACATTCTTTTGTCATATTCTGTTGCCCTCTTTGGACTTACATGGACACAAGCAGACGACCTTCCTCTCGGTTTTCTCAGCACCATCTGTTCCTTGCATTAGTTCTGGCCTCATAACACACTGTTGTGAAAGGTGATTTGAACAGTGCTAACAATTTGAGGAAAAAATGTCCATCTGGATGCTTCATGGTATATATTACATACTAAGATGAATTTAGAGAGGTTAGAAAGATAAATATTTAAAAGTAAAGGCAAGCGTGTGGTGGTGGAGATAGCTGAATCCCACGTGGATGACTGCATGGTTCGGGTCCAAGACCTGGTGGGTGGCTTGAAAAAAAAAATAAACAAAATAAAGGCAAATGGAAGTAAATTGGGTATTTGTAAAAACTGAAAAATATATTGACTTTCTCTGTTTTAAAGAGAGAAAAAAATGATAAAATCAGCCTTATACATTTTATTTGATCAAATCCTTAGTTCCCTTATCAACAAAATGCCAAGTATGGCAAGTATTGAGTAACTATTAAAATATGTTATTTATTTATTATTGTTTTGTTATTGCATTATTACAATGAAGAAAGACATAGCCAAAATAAAAATGAAAAGAACAACCTACAGAAACTTTATATAAATAGAAAACTTAAAAAACAGTATAAAGCTAACAGCTTTATACTAAAGCTTTATACTAAGTATACTTTATACTTGTAAAACAGTATAAAGCTAATAGCTTTATAGTTCATTTAAATTTTTTAAATTAAAAAAAATTTGGGACCGGCTGTTGGCATAAAGTCTATGTCACTGGACTCCCATGTAGCTGACCATGGTTGGAGTCCCGGACCTGGTGGCTTAAATTCATGCTGAGCGCATGTCTGTGCATGCCCAAGATCCTGAGAGGAGAAAGGAGAAGGGATTGCGGTGTGGCCATTCCCCCTGGGGGGGTGATTTTCTCGCTTTCTATCTCTCTGTCTCTTTCTGTCTTTTTGGCAAGCGCACGCGCCCTATAGCAAAAAACCTCTCCAAAAAATTTAATTAATTAATTAAAAAAATTTAATTGACAAATAAAGGTAGTATGTATTCAAGGTATACAACGGGATGATTTGAGATGTGAGCACATTGTGGAATGACGTTATTATCACATCAGTTAGTATAGTCATCACCATTCACGCTGAACATTGGATTCTTAGAACTTGCTTTCTTTATAGCTGAAAACTTGTACCCTCTAAACAACCCCTTCTCATTTCCCCCACCCTGAAAATCCTGGGAACCACCGTTCTCTCTGTTCCTATGACTTTGAGTTTTTTTGGATTCCATACAGAATATGTCTGTCTGGTTTATTTCACTTAGCATAAGATCCAGTAAGTGTATCCATATTGTCAAAATGGCAGAATTTCTTTCTTTTAAAATGCCTGAAGAGGAACCAGCAGGTGGCCTGGTGGTTAAGGCACTGGACACTCCCACATGGCCAATCACAGTTCAAGTCCCAGACCTGGTGGTTTGCTTTCTCACTTTTTCTCTCTCTCTGATCAAATGAAAATAAATGAATCAATCAATTAATAAAATTAAATAATTCTTTTATAAATAGCTGAGTAGTCCACTGTGTGTATATATATCTAGATAGATTTTATATTTATATATCCAAATGCATGTCTACATCTCACACGTTAGCCATTCCTCTCTCGGAAGCATAGGTTGTTCATGTCTTGGCTTTAGCACACCATGCTGCAAATATCTCTTCAAGGCATTGATTTCATTTCTTTTGGATATAGAGCAGAAGTGGGATTGCTAGATCGTATGGTAGTTCTATTTTTAATTATTTGCATTTTCCATAAAGGCCGTATGAAGATCATAGTTCTATTAAAGAGTTCAGGCTCTTCATAAATGGTTAACAAACTTTGAGCATGTAATGTGTAAAAGAAGAAATGCTAGCAAACATGCAGATGAGAAAAATGCTCAACTTCCCTAGGTTCTCATATTCTTTGACAGAGAGGAAAATAAAAGAAAGTACTAAAATTGGAAACAAATTAAACAGTATGCATGAATGATAAACCAGGTTGAAGCGTCATCTAAAATACTGAAAATCCATAAGGCTGTATAATTCGAGCACAGCATTATTTTTAATGTTGGAGGAAAACTAGAAGCCATTTAAAATCTAACAACAGAGAAATGGTTAAAATATTTTTTTTATCTATGTGGCCAGTATTACACAATTATTTAAAAATCTGGATACATAATTTTAAACAACTTTAAAAAAATATATATCTATGAGTGTGCACATGCATGTGTGTGTGTCTATCCTCCTATTTATCTATATATGTTTAAGCAACATTAAACATATAATTATGTATCATCCATATATATGATATTAGCTTTGAAAGGTAATGGTAGTAGTTGTCATCATTTAAAATATCCCAGGACCAGCAGTTAGCGTAATGGCTATGTTGCTGTACTCCCATGTAGTCGACCGTGGTTCGAGTCCCGGACCCGGTGGCTTAAACTCACGCCGGGCGCGTGCGTGTGTGTGTGCCCATGATCTGGAGAGGAGAATGGAGGAGAAGGGATTGCAGTGTGGCCATCCCCCCTGGGGGGTGATTTCTCTCTTTCTGTCTCTCTGTCTCTCTCTGTCTCTCTGGCGAGCGCACGTGCCCTATAGCAAAAACCTCTGCAAAAAAAAAAAAAAAATATATATATATCCCATGACTCACTACTTTCACTTTTAGATGTCTGTTTTGTGGAGCATGTGCCAAAGAGATATGTACAATATATGCACTGCTTGTTGGTTGTGGAAGAGACATAAATATCTAACAATAGGAGTGTGGCTGAATTATTTTTGTTTTTACTGCAATGAAATGTTAGGAGGCCAATCAAAAGAATGATATCCCAGCATGAAATATTTTCCAAAATATATTGTTAAGTTAAAAGAAAATTAAGTGGCTAAATAATGTGTCCAATAGGACCCAGTTTTATCAAAGCACAAGTTGTACGTGTGTAGTTAAAACACGTGGTTACATATAAATCAATGAAATAAGTTCAAGCACAACCTACACGGAGATGTTAACAGCTCTGACCTGCTGGGGGAAGAGTGGAAATGGGGGAGGGGAAATGATGGGGCTTTTTATTTATTATGCTCAACGTACTTCTGCACTGTCTTTAAAAAACAGTGATCTTGATTTGTATTTCAGGTTAAGTAATGTTAAAGAAAAGCTCACACATTAAAAAACAAAAGAACAAAACAATAGGAAGCAGTCCTGGTTATGTGAATTTACGAGATGAAGGGTACTTTTTCTCCTCGGTCTCCTCTCCACTGCAGCTCCTGTAATCGGGTTAGAGTGCATGTATATTTAAAATTCAGGAAGAACTATTTTGTTAGGTCCAGCTCTTCCCCTAGAACAGTGACTTGCAGCCTCAGTTTTATAAAATGGGGTGGAAAGAATGTAGCAAGAAGTCCTTGGTTATCCCAGCTGGAATTGTAAAATTCCTCTCAGTCAGAAGAGTTTCAATTTATATAAAATGAAAAGTTTGCATGATTCCAAACTCCTTGATCCTCCTCCTCCCTACTTTGGCTGGTGGGAGGAGAGAGGTTGGGCTAGGGGAGTTGTCATATTGCAAACAATAGGGATTTTCAATTCTCAAAAGGTTGGGGATCACTGCTTTAAGACCTAACCATCTAAGAGAGATGACATGTGATCTAGACAGTTAGATATATAAAAAAGACAAGCAGACAACTGTAGGAGCATTGAAAAAAAAATGGAGTATTTACATTATGCATGAATAATATATCTTTGTGCATATCTCCTGGGTGAACTTGTCAAGTTCTCTTTTCCCCGTCTGCTTTGGTATTTACTTTCAAACCCTTTCTACCCTGGAAAATCTTTCTGTATTGCTTTGGACCCTCTGGAAATGGCTGACGGTGAAACACTTTTTCCATCTCTCTAGCATATGCAAGACTTCCTCATCCGTAATGTCCCCTCCTGATTTGTTAGTTTCGTTTAAGCTAGACGCCGACCCGATAAGGATGATGCCGACTCCTTCATGGTGTCTGTGTTGTCTGCACCCCATTTTGGCATCTAATAATGGTTCAATAATTTACCACCTCTACGGGAAACATTTTCAGAGACTTCACACATAAGCTGCTTTGAAAACCCTCCTCGGTAAAACCCAAACGGTTCAATTCACTCCTCACCATATTATTTTCGCAATAACAAGAACGAGAGCTAAAACATAAGAAGTAAAAGCAAAATACTCAAAAACAGTAATCGTTATTTTAGGTCATGAAATGAAGGGTAATTCTTTCTTTTTCCCCACAACTCCTACCATATGGTTAAACTCCTTTTATATTTACGATTCAGAGAGAAAGATCCAGAAATAAAACAATCAGTGGTTGTTTGTTTTAAAAATAATAGTTGCAGACCGAATCTACCCCAGAGCCCGTCCCCATGCCCGTGTTGTGTTATAGAAACGGCCTAAGATCCGTGCGCTGCAATTGTTTTTCCGTGTTAGTATTTCTCACACTGCATAGAAATTCCAGCAAGGGTTTTAATAATTCAACATAAAGGGAGAACAATATTATAGTTGAAATTAGCCTAAGAAAGGCGAATATAACCTTTTTATATAAGAAAGATAGGAGGGGTGCGAAGCAGCCAAATTAGCTGAACAAAGAACTGCATAATGACCTGATACACAAATAGGAATGTCATATAAATCGGAAACTAGAGGGTGCACAGTGGAGAAATGGGAAGGCAATTGCTTTTAAGTCTAAAATCAGAAGGATGAAGTCAAGAAACAAGATGCTACCAGCAAGATATTAAAAAAGGAATAATGTTTCAGAGGCTTAGTCTCTCCACGTCTCTTTTAAACCTAGGTACTTAGGAGGTCCCCGGAGTGTCTGGGCGTCATTGGAGTCCTTGAGACCATTTTTCTTCCCTGCCATGGTTGCTGTCAGTGGAAGTAGATATTCCACTTGGGGCTCCCCTGGGCTGGGGACCCAACCTGTGTTCTGACTTTGAGCTGCTGCTGAGGTTGCTTGGATAGCAGCCTAGAATAGGCCCCTGGCACCTCTCCTTGGGACCTGGAATAGATCCTGGGTAGGGTCGCTCCTTTCATATCCAATCCCTGGTTCCTGAGTAAGAGAAAGAGAAATAGGAGTAAAAAAAAAAAAACCATCTCTTCCTGGGCCAGCCCCATAGCCTAGTGGTTAAGGTAGCTGGAGTATGTGCATGCTCAAAATCCAGACAGAGTGGAAAAATGAAGGCATTGTGGCATGATGAGCAGCACTTTCTGTCTCTCTCTCTCTCTCTCTCTTAGGGGTACATGCTCCCATTGGCAATTAAAAAAATATATATCTATATATATTCCTGAAGGTCGAGCATAGCATGGAGCTCATGTCCCTTTCTCCTGGTTGAACCTAGGGCTGGAATAGGACAACTTTATGGGTGAGTTTCTATAGTAAGAATTTCAGGCTCTGCTATTTTATTATTATTTTTGCACTTTTCCCATGGCAGACATTTTTTATCTTACCCTCGTAAAGCCAGGTTCTATCCTTTCTCACCCTTCTTTTTCTTTTCACAAAACATGTTTGCCTACAAAGATCAGTTACACCCCCTAATTTTAAGATAAATTGCTGATAAAGTATAAATTCTGACCCAACTCTCTGGTGTGTTTGCAGTGGACGTGAAAGCGAGGCAGGCCAGGGGTGTCTGACGTGGCATTTTAGCAGCTGTTTGTCCAGTGATCACGGAACTACTCACCCCAAATCGCTGCTGTTATTAAACTTGCCTTACTTATGCACCATAGGCTTCTAGAGACCATTCTTACCACAATGAATGTGAGTTGTTTCCCCACTAATGATCTTATGGGTTGATATAATTTTAATCAAAAGCAAAAAAGCCCCCTTAAGTTTGGATATATAGTTTTATATTGGATGAAAGTATGGCTTCTGTTAGAATATTGTTAATTAATGTTGGCTCTTAATTATTCTGTCCTCACTTACGGTTCCTTCGTGATCTGGGGAAGAGGTGTCTTATTCAATTGATTGAGTAACTACTTTAGTAAATATTTTGTAGAATGAATTTATAGGAAGAGAAGGAGGTGACAGAGGCATTTTGGTGCCTTGAAATCCGGCCTGGTTTATTTGTAAGGACCAACGCGGGTGCACAAGGCGAGGTGTCTCTAAGGAAGAAATAAAGGTCTCGATGGAAGACGCTCTTCCGCTCCTTTCACTTGCAATCCATATTTACTCAATCACCAAGTCGTCTACATTCTGTATCAAAAATATATCCTGCAACTTCCACTCCTCACCAAATCCTTAGCTTAAGTGTTCGAACCTTAGCTTAAGACAATGTGGTTTCTCACCACGTCACAAGTCTAGTCATCCTTCCTGTTTGCATTTCCTTCCTGCCCCTTCATTTTTTTTTTGTAGAGAAACAAGCTGAAAGGATTACCCAGGTTTTATATCCATCCTTGTTTAAAACCCTCCAGGGGCTTCCCAATCTAATTAAGGTAAATCCCAATTTTTTTCTAAGACCCATGATACTCTGACAGATCTGTTGCCAAATTTCCTCCCTAATCTCATCTTCTGCTATTCCTTCCCCTTGTCCTATGGATTCCAGTCCCAATGGATTTTCTTTTCTTCTCTTTTCTGAATTTTTTAAAAAAATTGCTATAGAGCTTGTACATTTGTGACAGAGAGAGGGAGAGAGAAAGTGACAAAGCGCTCCCTGGGGGGATGGCCAAGCTGCAGGCCCTCGTGGCGCACCCTCTTGGAGATCTGGGCCCACACGTACATGAGCTGAGTATGTGTTTTTCAAGCTGCTGGGACTGGGATATGAACCGTGTTGTCTACCATGTGGGAGCCAGCTGCTAATCATCATGCCACGGACTGGCCCCACAGTGGGTTTTTGTTTCTTGTATCTGAAATGAGACAAGTCTATTCCTATTTAAGGACTGTGTTTTTGACTGTCTCCCTGCCTGAATTTGCTTCTTCAGATCTTCATGTGACTCGCTTCTCAGAACTCACACTTCAGCACAGTGTCCTCTGCCTGGAGTGGTTTTCTCTGACCAAACTTCTCCTTGTCTCCTGCTCACTGTATCTCATTGCCCATTTTATCTTCCAGATCATTATCTCTATCTGGAATCTTTTTGTTTTAAGAGGTTTTTTGCCATAGTGCATGTGCATTCACTGCAGAGAAAGAGAGAGAGAGAGAGAGAGACAGAGAGAGACAGAGACAGAGAGAAGGTGAGAAATCACCCCCCCCCAGGGGAGATGGCCATGCCACAAGCCCTTCTCCTTTCTCCTTGTGGGATCTTGGGCATGCATCCCCATGCACCTGGTGTGATTTTCAGGCTACTGAATCCGGGACTCGAACTGAAGTCAATCGTGGGGATCCAGAGGTGTAACCACTATGCCACCTACTGGCCCCTGAAATCATCCTACTCATTTCTTTATGAGCTTATTGTTTGACTCTCCCCCTAAGTTATATGCTTCAGAGGAGCAGGGCTCTGTCTTTCTTTGTTATTGTTGCAAAGCCAGAGTGTAGAACAATGTCTGTCACTTAGTTGGTGGTCAGTAAATATTTGTTGCATATTTGAAGAAAGTACCAGAAAATATATTATCTTAATTTGTACACCCATAGTATCAATCATCAGATGTCATTCGTGAGCCACTAGCAAAACACAGAGCAGTGTCTGAAAGCAAGATGTTTTGGTGAAATCATTAAATCCAAATGAAAAAGGGGGATTTATTTTGGACAGTCCAAAACTGAATGCACTTACATCATGGCTGGATGGATTGGGCCAGTCATCAAATGGCAAAATATACACCAGTCAAATTGGAAGTTTGAGTATGTCTTGTTCTCTTTTATTAAAACAGCACTGTTTTTCAAGGACTTGAAGCTTGCAGTTCTGTTGCAATGACTCGTCAGCTTGACGAATGTGTTTCTTCAGGGTGGGAGGAGAGTTTTAAATTCATAATTCATTTGTTGCAATGTTCATTTATTAAAGCACCAACGTGTTCTCGCCACGCTTTCCTTTTCATGACATTATGTCTTTTCCCTCTTCTTTTATCATACTTGAATGCATGTACATGCATACATATATATTAGAAATTATGAAGCAGCTTATGTTAGTAGAAAGAGCATTTTTAATATGTTCATATGTAAAGTAGAACATGCTCTCCTAGATTTCATAATCATTTTGCTTGCAATTTTAAAGCACAGAGAAAGTATGCACACAAAGTGCCTTTACTTTTCTCCCTTATTTATGGCTCAAAATAAGAATTTCATCAGATTCATGTTTGGAAATATGCCTAAAATAGAGCAGGGAATAAAGCTCACAGAGATCTCTGAATTAATTGAATTATTCAGTTTCATGCTAACCTAGCAAAACAACAGATTCCCTGTGGGGTAAAGGGCATAATTTATGCATTTATCTCTGGGTACAACCCTTCTCACGGAGGTTCTACTAAGCTATTGCCATTGTTAGGCCAGTGTGCAAACCACCAAATTAAACAAAGAGGCTATTTTTACAGAAGGGGATAAGAAGCAAGGCAAAACATTTTTTAAAATAAAAAATGACTTTCCCTCAAAGCCCAGAACAGTAGCAGAAGGCTTTAAGAACATAAACATAACCAATCTGTCTATTCCAGGGGATCAAGGCTATGTTTCTTAAACATAAAAGAACAAAATTTCTAAGTAGCAAGCAAGTTGGAAGTATTTGCATAATGGATTCTATTTACATAAATTACGTGGCTTATAGCACTCATCTGATAAGACTTGGCAAAAGTGGGAGGCAGAAGTTGAAGTGGAGTGAAGAGGAAAGTGAATTTGTCGTTCTAGGACTCCTTTTCACACTTCTTGGCTTTTCTACGTTCTCTGAAGTCTGCGTTTCTTTAGGGGTGACGATGTACATTTGCCCCAAACTTTATAATAATGAGTGTCAAGAAGAATTAGAGCTGGACATTCCTGCACTCTCTTTACCCTCTGCCCTGTTTCGTTTCCTTTTATGAAGGTAAAAATGAGTGCATCTGTCAACTACTGGAACATGTTAACTCCTGTATGTTGGGATTTGACAACCTCTGGCTGTGACTTTTCTCGCCATAACAACCAAATGAAAATGTCAGCAATGAATCTTCCTGCTAAGTGCCAGATTTTCTCTTTCTCATATGCACCACTTCCCTTGGACCGAATAGAAAACTTGAATGTTTTACATATCTCCAAAGCCAAGAGCTTATCTCTTATGGTGTAACGTGATAGGTCACAAGGTGTGGCAAGAATGGCTAAGTATTGAAGTATTAGATGGAACTTTAGGCACGTCTTTATCAGGATTGCAAGTTCAAGGGAGCTTCCAGTCTCCTATAGGGAGAGCTGGATGTGGAGAACTTAGTCTGAGAAGGTTAGTCTCTAAAACTTGTTTGGCTTTCTGCATCAATTCTCCAAGTGAGACTTCACCTGATGTGAAGGGAGGCGGTGAATGATGGAGGAGCTATTGTTCGCTTTCTGACCATCTCTTTTAACTCAATTTATTTTAATGTATTTATTTTAATGGAGGGTGAGTGTATGGATGAGAGTGAGAGAGAGCAAGAGTGAGAAAGCACCCCAATGGGGCTAGTCATGCTACAACCCTTTTTCTTCTGGTTCTCTGTCCCATCAGGATCTTGGGCATGAGAACCTGTTCCTGGTGTTTTTCCAAGCCAATGGGTCTGGGACTCAAACTCTGGTCAGCCATGTGGGATCAGCTTCTTCTGTGTTGTGTTTAAGTATTGTGCTGTGAGACAGTGCATAACTCAAGCTCTTTGATCTGTAGCAACTGTTCAGAACAGGACTTATTTATTCCTCAAGATCCAGATTCCAGAATTTTGAAAGTATGACTCATACCAGGTCACCCACAGTGAAAGGGAGTCTTTGCAAATGTGTAAACCATTGACCATGCTTAGGGGAATCCCTTAGGAATGTATTTTGGTTGTAGTCAATAGCATACCTGACTAAGAATGTGTTAAGAAAATAAGAATTTACAGGGCCAGCAGGTGGCGTGTAGTTAAGGCATTGGACTCCCAAATGGCTGACTGCAGTTTGAGTCCTGGCCCCAGTGGCCTGAAACTCATGCTGGGTGCATCTGTGTGTATGCCCAAGATCCCAGGAGGGGAGTGGAGGAGATGGGATTGTGGCGTGGCCCCCTCTCTAAGGGGCTATTTCTTACTTTCTTGCTCTCTATCTCTGTTTCTTTCCACCTTTTTTTTAAAATAAGAAGAAAAAATTATTTTTTATGACTACAAAAGGTCGAGAATTGTATAGTTTTTGGCATTGGCTCAGTTGCTCAGTGATGCCATGGAAATCCAGGTTTTCGTTTCTTTCTTCTTTTCTCTTCTCTTCTCTTCTCTCTCTTCTCTTCTCCTTATTTTCTCTTTTTTACTTTTCTTTTAAAAATATTTCTACTCTTACATCCTTGACGAGCCAGCTTGAATCTTCACGCTGCTGCTTCATGGTTGCAAGATGGCTGCCACAGCTTCGATACACGGAAACTTCATTTGATTCAGGAAGACAGAGAAATGGAGAAAAGGAGCCAGGCCTGGAGTGTCTGCCTGCCCTCCTTTATCAGGAAAATAAGAACTCCCTCCATCCTACTCACTCCCCCATCCCAGCTTCTTTCCATTCAAGGTGTTTTTCTTTGTTTTCTTTTCTGTTGTTTATGTTCCATTGGCCAGAACTCAATCAAATGACCACTCCTCTCCACTAATGAGGCTGGAGAAGTTCTTACTTAGTGTTGACAGGCACCTACTAAAGAGTTGTCAAAGGAAAATGGACCAAGTGAGCCAAACTGCAAGGTGGTCCACAGTTACTGAGGAATTTATTACTTGGGATAGGAAAGCGTTATTCTGCATCCGTCAGGATCTGGGCTGGCTCTGAGGCACAGCAGTGATGTGCTGTCTGAGAGAAACTGAATTCCATATGGTGACCACAGTTTGAATCACTGGCCCAGTCAGCCTGAAACATGCTGGGCACTTACCTAAGTGTCCAGGACTTAAAGGGCCAGTGGCTGGAGAGAGGGGACTGTGGTGTGATTAGACCCTGTGGAGGGTGCTTCTCTCTCTCGGTTTCATATATGCATGTACTTTATTATGAATAAAGGGCAAAAAAAAAAAAATGAGTTCAAAGTCAGGAGCTGATGTTCTTTGGAGTATTTTTTCCTAATTCCTTCTTGGCTGTTAGGAAAACGTGTGACGCTGGGACCAGTAGATAGCATAATGATTACATCTCTGGACTCTCACATAGTTGACCGCAGTTCGATTCCTGGACCTGGTGGTTTAAACTCACACTGGGTGCATGTGCGTGTGTGCCCAAGATCCCGAGAGGAGAATGGAGGAAAAGGGATTGTGGTGTGACCCTTCCCCCAGGGGTTGATTTCTCACTTTCCATCTCTCTGTTTCTCCAATGAGCACACAAGCCCTATACCAAAAAATCTCCCTCTTAAGAAGAAAAAAAAAAAAACAAAAAAAAAAAAGAAAAGGAAAATGTATGATTTCATCCATTCTCTGTTTCCTTCTAAGAAGCATGGCTAGAGTTCTTGATGGTTTACTTTTCCCAGAAAGTAACAATGGAGTTCCAAATACGCTGTAACTAAAAGGTTATGGGACACAATTTTGAGTCAAAGAAAAGAAATAGTGTTTTTAGGATTTAAACAAGTTGTGGGAGTCACCATTTTGGAGCCAGTTAAAATCTGGAGGGAAGAAAGTTGGCTTATCTGTAAGCTGTTCGCGTTGTTGACTGATCAACATAATTCCCTACTGTTTCTCCTCCTTCTTCCAGAAAATAGATTCAAAACATTAGGGGAGAAACTCTTGAAAACATGTATTCTCTTAGCATGAAGAATGCCTTTGAGGAAGCCTCCTCCCAAAAGCCCCAGGGCAACCCGTGGCAGGCTGCATCATTCCCAGCAGAGTGCTCCCAACTTGTGCTCAAAGACAGAGCCATGCATCTTGTAGTGAGAAGACAAATACTTCTCGCTCCTCCTTGGCAATGAGCAGGCAGCTGCCGGGGAAAGGTAGCTGGCGGGATTCCCAGAGACAGAGCTTGGGCCGTGGGTTGGGCAGAGGAGCAGTTGTCATCTCATTATTTCATTGTCATGTGATTGCTGGGCACGCTAGCTGACATGCAGAATCAAAGTAAAAATGACTACTGTCAGAGAAGTGATACAAATGGCAGTGACTCTCTTCAGACCTTCTGTGTTTTCCAGGGACCAAAACCTCAATTTAGTGGACCTATTTCCAGCTGCTTTAACCCCCTAGGAGGGTGGCTGCAATATGCGTTCTGAACGAGGGATGCTGGGTGATTTGTTGTAATAATGGTTTGAGGGCCAGATGAATTAGTCACTGTCACTTGAGGGAGGAGGAAGAAAGTGTCTTCAAAAGCATCACTACATTATGCTAGTAGGGAGAAAAAATAAATAAAGCGTAAAGCCAGAGGAACAAAATAACCATTTTAGTGCTTTTAAAAGAGAAAGGGCGGCAAGCATGCACCTTAGGGGACCTTGACACAGAAATACCAGAGCAGCGAAAAATTCACTCATCATGCTGTCTGTCAACAGGAAGTCAATTTCTGGGCAATGGGTACTTGTGCTTTTTAGACTCAGAACCCCTTCCCATTGCTCTCTCTTTTTTAGTCTCTTTTATTGGGAGTGCTGATTGTTTGGGGCTGACTGAAATCGGTCAGGGTTGTAGTGGCCAAATGAACAGAGGTGAGCCAGCAGCTAGCAATGATTTGTATTCCTGTAGGCCAGATCTAGGTGCAGTCGGGAGGTTTGTTAGAACTCTGATATTCTCTCACATCATCTCACTACCTGCAGACAGGAATACACAATCTTGTCTCGGTTTGTAAATCTGCCTGTACTTAAGGGCGATCCTTCCATAAAGAAACACTGAAGAAGAATTTCACACTCTGAACAACTTTTCCCATCGTCTATACAACACATATATGTTGGTGAGTCGGTGGGCATGAACTACGATGACAACCACACAAACACAACTTGAAGTGTATGGCTATCTAGGACTGCCAGGTAAAGGGTGATGATAAAGCATAAACATAAAATCAGAATGAAGGGAAAATAAAGACGGAAAAATAAGGTGACACCTCGCCCCCATGGTCAGTAAATATAATAAATGATCTGATACATAAATTATTCACTTGAGGTGGTGTGCAGCTTTGGCTTTGAGCATTCTGGCAAAACAAAAAAGAAAGAAAGAAAGAAAGAAAGGAAGAAAGAAAGAAAGAAAGAAAGAAAGAAAGAAAGAAAGAAAGAATTGTGCTATGATTCTCAGTTTATATACTGAAAAGAAACAAAAAGCTTTGTCCTATTACGAAACTTGAAACAATTTCTTCCTATTCTAGTAAGCTTCACTTTACAGATGTTTCATGTTTAAAAATGTGTTAACCTCCGGAGGGATGGTGGTAACCTGGACTACAAAATAAACAAACAAACAAGAAACGAATCCGGATTCATTCCTTTCCTTGAGATGGAGTATCATTATCATCCAGAAACCTGGGACTCTGAACAGTGAAATAAACATCACCGAGAGGAGAGCTTGCACTCCAATATTTTTAAGAAAGACTCGATGGCATAAAACAGCCTGGATGTTTTTATTTTCAGGGAATCAGGATGATTCAGGAAGCTGAACTGAGTCACTGGAAAATGCTGAGAGAGAGAACACACTTAAAGAGCCAAGGAAAGTCAAGCGATCTGAATGTCTGCAGCTCTCTGGAAGACGATCAGATGACCACAGAGAATTGCCACTGGCTGTGCCCTAGCCATTCATCCACCAGTCAGAGTCCGAGGCCAGGAGCCATCTGCTCTGGTGGGTGGCTGTGGTCTGTACAAAAGGGGTTGGCTGGGAACTGTTGCTGCAGTAGACCCCTCTGCACTTAGAATCCACGTGTCTTGAGCATTAGGCCAGGCAAAGGAGATGCATAATTCTGTCCCTGGGAAGCCGCCCAGGAAGCAAGGAACTGCCACTGACTGTTGCCCTTCGGCAATTTATACCTGTTCTCTTTGTTGGAGGAATGGAGTGATATTTCTACATTTTCAACTGTAAGACGTTTTAGCATCATGCTGGAGTCTCTTGCCATATTTAGCATCACCACCATCTAGCAGATAAGCCAAACCTATTGCTAAATAACTAAGACTTGAGTATGCAAAGACCTTTACAACAAATTTTGACTTTAATTATTTAATGTAATATAACATGGAGAAACTCCCCCCCTCAAAATGGGCAGATATAAAATCTTAAAAATGGGGACTGGCAGGTGGTTAAGGTGTTGGACTCCCATATGGCCAAGCGTGGTTGGAATCCCAGACCTGGTGGCTTGCATTCTCACTTTCCCTTTCTCTCTCTGGTCAAATTAAAAAATAATAATACCAAATAAATAATTCTTTAAAAAATCTTTAAAATTCTTTTTTCTCTCTCTTTTTTTTTTTAGGTTTTTGCTATAAGGTGCATGTACCCACTGGAGAGAGACAGAGGGAGAGAGAGAAAGTGAGAAATCACTCCCCAGGGGGACAGCCCCACTGCAATTCCTTCTCCTCCATACTCCTTCTATTTTGGTGTAATTTTCAAGCTGCCAGATCCACAACTCCAGCCACAGTCAGCTATGTGAGAGTCCAGTACTTTATCCACCATGCCACCTGCTGGCCCTATAAATTCTTAAAAAATGATGAGACTGTCACCTCAAAACAGGCCATGCTATTTAGATTTGCAAAGTTAAAAAAAATGACAAGAAGCATTCTTATGCCATCATTAGACATTAAGCAATTGATCAGCAAGTAAAATAATTAAATGCGAAAGCTATTATAGATGAAATCTTAATGCTTAAGCAGTGGTAAAGGCAAATCTTTTAGGGTACAAACCAAGAGAAAAAAAAAAGGGAGGCATTAGGAGAATGATGACTTCCTATTTTATCTCTTTTTCTGCTCAAAGAATAAACACAAACGAATCTGTGTGGCTCTTTGGAGACAACCTGCTCACCCTTACAGGTAGAATATTTTCTTTATGGATGTGAAGGTAGCCATGCATGTCCTGTAGAAAGTGTAAGAAGAAGTGTAAAAGTCTGGAATTGAGAAGAACTAGAACGGCAAAAATGAGGAAATGGAAAATGTGTATTTGGGCGGCATTTTTCTCTCCATTTCCTTTCCAGAATTGTCCCCCTTTCTCCCACTTCTTCTTGATTTCATGCATCAGAGTTAGAGATCAATCGATATTGCTTTATAGAACATTCCTTTGTCATGCAAGTTCGAAGCTTGGGGGAATAAGGGAATTGGAACAGTTGGGAGTTAAACTAGGTTGATGTTGAATAGGGCAGGGTCTTTGGCTGTTTAAAACATGTTTACAAGGTTGATTACCAGGGCTTTATTCTAGGCAGATAAGGGGGGAGGGAGGAGTCAATGAAATATTATTTAATATAGCAATATTCTGAAGTGAATCAGCAACAGCTGCTTGTTACTAGGTTAACTACTGATGTTTAGGAATTAAGTTTTTTCAGCTGGTGATGTCTATCAAAAGATATTTGGGGGAACCAGCAGTTAGCATAATGGCTATGTCGCTGGACTCCCACGTAGTCGACCGTGGTTCGCGTCCTGGACCCGGTGGCCTAAAACTCACGCCGGGCGCGTGTGCGTGCGTGCCCAAGATCCCGAGAGGAGAATGGAGGAGAAGGGATTGTGGTGTGACCATCCCCCCTGGGGGGTGATTTCTCGCTTTCTGTCTCTATGTCTCTCTCTGTCTGTCTGGTGAGCGCATGCGCCCTATAGCGAAAAACCTCTCAAAAAAAAAAAAGATACTTGGTTGTATAAGGAAGGTGGGACAATAATGATTGATATAAAACACCACCTTTTTTTTTGAGTTTATTTATTTCTTCCATGCATGAGAAAGAGAGAGAGAGAGAGAGAGAGAGAGAGCGCCAGGCACTCTCAACAGAGAGTGATGCCATGAGGCACCCCTGGCCTTAGCCAGCCCCAGGTCATGGGCACACACATGGCTAGAATACTCAGGGAGGTCTTGGGCTGTGTGACCCCTCCGTGTGGACCAGCCTTGCTGAGTGGTGGTTTCCCAGCCATTATCTGCCCCCTTTCTGCTCCCCACCCCACCCCGGCATATCTGGATTAAAAAGAAACAAAGCTTTCTCTGTGTGTTTTGGTTAGAACCTCAGGTTTCAAGGAAAAGATTCACTCAGGTAACTTCCCAGAATGGGAGGGGAGGAGTGGTTATTATAGGCTATGGTGGAAACAAGTCTGGCGGGAATCTAACCATGCAGCAAGGGCTCTCAGGGACTGGGGGATACCCTTACAATGAGGAGCAGGAGGAGCAGGAGCGTGGAGAACAGGGAAGCTTGGAAGCTCAGGCTTCCTTGGATGTCGAAGCGCTGCCGGAGCTATTAAGAACAAAAATAAAACCCCCAATGAATAAATGACCAACACTGAGACCAGCCTATCAGCTTCTGGTAGCTTCTATCTGCATTGGAGCTCTTTCCTATGACAGTCCCTAATCAGGATGAGGCCAATAGCCTTCAATATTTTTAAGGGCTGCCATTTGCCTATCATCTGAGCTAACACCTGACAACTGCAAGCTTAGTTACCAAGAACCGTCATAGTCCTTCAATGACAAATTGTCATTCGCGTGTCTCCTCTGTATCAGACAGTGTCATGCATCCTGGGGACACGCCCTGGGCATCTAGAAGGACTTTGGATGAAACAGAACAAATCACAGAAAATAACTTCAGTGAATAAATGGCTTTTGACATCTCTTGCTATGGTCTTGTTCAGGGTCTTAATTCCTTGTGTATTTTGAAGGAGAAGGGACTCGGCAGCGCGTTTCTTCAGGGGACATGCTTCTCTTTTCCTCTGTTCCCAATATGCTGTCCTTTGACAAGTGTCATCCTTGACTGTCCTTATACTAGGCACCACAGACGGCCTCTCAGTTCCCAGGTATCATCATGTGCCTTTTTGTTCTTCATCGGTATTGCTTTAAATTGTGGATGCCCTGCTAGCTGGTTTACTTGTTTATTTCTTCTGAGACAGAGAGAGGAGAGAAGAGAGAGAGAAGAGAGAGAGAAATGGAACCTCAGCACAGGCCTTATGTCACAATCCACCTGCAGTGTTGGTGAGCTCTGGGTGATGGGTGTGCACACGCTGGCGCTGGTGTGCTCAGTACCTCCCAGGTGGGTCAGCCTTGCAGTGCGTTGTGTTTTATCTCTACACCATGATCGGGCTCCAAGGGTCATATTTCATTTTTATTTTTATTTATTTATTTATTTGGAGAGGTTTTTGCTATAGGGCACATGCGCTCACCAGAAAGACAGAGAGAGACAGAGAGACAGAAAGTGAGAAATCACCCCTCAGGGGAATGGCCATGCCACAATCCCTTCTCCTCCATTCTCCTCTCGGGACCTTGGGCATGCGTGCACACGTGCCTGGTGTGAGTTTAAGCCACCGGGTCCGGGCCTCGAACCGCGGTTGACTATGTGAGAGTTCAGTGACATAGCCACTAAACCAACTGCTGGTCCCAGGGTTTTCTTCTATTTCTAACCTGGAAAGAAAGTTGATATGATTTACCAAATTTTGATTCTATCAACTTAAAATTGCACTTAGGAAAAGACAAGGTATTATCATTGTCACTTTTCTCAATATTCAAAACATATGTAGTTGGCTGCATTCCTTGCCCCGAAAGACATCTGTCAGTCAAAGCAGTATGAAGTTTGATAGCTTAAGCTGCTTCCAATGGTCAAACCAATTTAGCTTGAGTATTCGGTAAACTGATGGTCATCTGCTTCCTCATAAACATTTCTGCGCAGTTCAAAGTTCAGTGCATTAGATGGAGTAAATGATAAGGAAAGCTTTCTGTAGATCTCACACACTAGGTGAGGCCCTGGCAGAGAAAAGACGAACTTAACACAATGCTAAAAATGTAAGTCCCGAGACCATCAGATGGTGTAATGGTCATGTTGCTGAACTCCCATGTAGTTGACCATGGTTCAAGTCCTGGAACAGTCAACCTAAAACTCACGCCGGCTATGTGTGCGTGCGTGTCTAAGACCCCGAGAGGAGATTGGAGGAGAAGGGATTGTGGCATTGACAGCTTCCCTGAGGGGTGATTTCTGATTTTCTGTCTCTTGCCATCTCTCTGGCAAGCAGATGGCCCTATAACAACAACAACAACAACAACAACAACAAAACCTCTAAAATAAATAAATAAGTCCTTAAAGAGTTTTGAATATATTTTTGATATCAAATCATTTGTAGGATGTGTAAGAGGCCAAGTGCTTGCCCTTTTAGGCTTAATAAATTGTTAAATGCTCTTCCTGGTGAGGTATGAGCTATATGGGTGTGTCAAACAAAGAACGCTGTAAATGAGACTCATCCCTTCTTATCATACTCTGGTATGTTTTTTTTTAAGGAACAAACAAAACCCCAAATCAAAAAAAACAGAGAGAGAAAAAGAAAAAAAAAATGGAAATGAACATTTGAAACTCCCATAATGGGTAGAAATTCCACATTTACATAATGCTCCTTTGGAAGCTAACAAGCAAAAAAATGTTAGGCAACTGAATTATCTTTACAGGTTAATGAGACTGCTAGAAAGCAACTGAGAAAGTGCTTTCAAAAGGGAAATTATTTAACATAATGGCATTTCTTTTCATGCAAACCGAATTAATGTCTGGAAGTAAGTCAGAATATACTCCCTCCTCCTCCTTTGCAGGTTTCCAAGTTAAATTTTGTTAGGTCTAGAAAAACACTGACTAGCCTCCCTGCCTGTCTTCAGGAGCCTGTAAAATGAGGAGTGAGAAGAATGATGACACCAACCAAGTGAGCTAGAGAGTCTCTCCATATCGAGGACCAAGCATAAGGTCTGCACTGTCAGTAATTAGCATTCATACTGGGAAAGAAATTACATATTAATATACTGTGTGTTCTTTTATTAGGTGGCTCATTTTTTACCAGTGACATGCCTGTGGACAGAAATGTAATTCTTCAGAGAGATTTAAAAGGTTGGGACTACATGCAATTCACCACATTCATCATGCGTTAGATCAAATAAACTCCTATTGTGGGCTTTTTGCATTCATCAAGAGTTCAGCAACAGTAACACTGTCTTTCTCAAACTGTGAAGAAATAAAAGCGGAACTAAACAATCAGGCAAAATATGAGGGACCTAAGAGAAACACGAATTTTTGTTATTTATTTCTCAAATCCGTCTTCTATTTCTATAATTGAAGTAAAACTTTAGATGAATGTTAGCCATCCATCTGGGTGATAGGAATCGTTTGTGGTTATTAATTAGTGCGGGAGATAGGATAAACCAAGATGTGTAACAACACTGGGAAATCATTCTCAGGGTTTACTGATGAGTGTTCAGAAGGTATTTTTCTGCCAGTTCAACTCTTTTGCTTCTGTGCATTGTGGAAAGTCTGTATGTGGGAGAGAAGGCGAAACCCTTTGTTTCTGATTATATAACACTTTCCAGTAGAAGTTCCTGGTACACCAGTGTGCACGGCTAATCACCTTTAAATGCTGCCGTGCATTATCAGAGAACCAGAATGCATAACAGCACAGGGCTCCTTCCAGCTTATTCTTTAAAAGACACCAACATTGGAAGTAGATTTTAAAACACTATTCATGAGTCCACATTGTGGCATTGTTTAAAAAATACCATGATGTGAAGCATGAATTGCACTCATACATGAAAATGAAATCTGAATGCATTCTGCTAATGGAAGGCAAAAGTCAATTGTCATTTAGGTCACTGTGTGACGGCAGGAAATCATTTTAATGAAGCCAGCCCTGTTCAAAACAGTTTGGATCTCAGCATATAAAAGAATATGAGTTCCCAAACAGGATTTCACTGGAGGCAAATACTATCAAGCGAGCAACTCAAGTGTACAGTAAAAGCTCCCACTAGCAAAAGGTTGAATAAGCTTGAATCAACAAAATAGATGGTTGTAAGTATTTTATTCTCCACATTTTTTGATGACTTTAAAAGTAGAACCCAGCTGCCTGCACTGTGTGAACTTTGGGGGCAGAATTAAGCTCATTGCAGCAACCCTTACACTAGTTAAAACCTACGCTCCATTTAATTGAAACTATGCCCACAGACACACAGTGTGGATTAGAATCTTCACCGGAGAAAACAAGAGCTGACATATATTCGTTCTGCCATTATCTAGCAAGTTTCTCCTCCTTTTCTTCTTTCCCCAAATCAGCATCTCCTCCTCAGTTCCCAATTCTGCTTTTCCGCTCCCCTCTTTCGAAATCGGCAACCAGATTATTAAGAAATGAAATCCTCAGCAAGCCTTCCTGTTAGAGCTGCTCTTTGTGGAAGATTTAATGGTAATCGGGACTTGTAGGTGCCCACATTTCCAGTCTTTTTCAAACGACAGCAAATTTTGGCAAGGAGCTGAGAAAGTGCAGTCCTTAGTTCAATCTGCATTTATTCGAGGCTGTGCTGCGTGCCCTTGGGCAATCAAGGAGTCTTGGAGTGTGTGCCAAGTGTCACGTCGTGGAGCTTGCTGCTGCCACCGTCTCCTCTCACCCAGGAAGGCTGATGACCCCAGGGAAATCAAGTCAGGTTTATTCAGCGTTCAGTCTCAGGCTATCGGTTAGGGAGACAATGGGAATTCTGGATACCGGAGCTCTTGTTCGCACTACTCTCTTCTTAGCAAATCTGAGTGCTGAGATTTACTAATACGTGAAAATACAGAGGAAAAAAGATATGTCCAGCCTATGCCCGTGAATCAAAACGTATTTTCTTCCTTCTTCTTCCTTTATTATTATTTTTTAAGAGAGATTTTTGCTATAGGCACATGTTCTCGGCGGCAAGACAGAGAAAGAGACAGAGACAGAAAGTGAGAAATCACTGCCTCCCGGGGGGATGGTCACACTGCAATTCCTTCTCTTCCATTCTCTTCTCGGGATCTTAGGCACACACGCACATGTGCCCAGTCTGAGTTTTTTTGGAGAGGTTTTTGTTATAGGGTGTGTGAGCTCGCCTGAAAGACAGAGAGAGACAGAGAGACAGAAAGCGAGAAATCACCCCCCAGGGGGGATGGCCACGCCACAATCCCTTCTCCTCCACTCTCCCCCCAGGATCTTGGGCACACACGCACACACGCGTCTGGTGTGAGTTTAAGCCACCGAGTCCCAGACTCGAACCACAGTCGACTACATGGGAGTCCAGCGAAATAGCCATAATGCCAACTGCTGGTCCTGCCTGGCCTGAGTTTTGAGCTGCCAGGTCCGGGACTCAAACCAGGGCCGACTACGTGGGAGTCCAGCTATATAACTGCTACACCCTCTGTTGGCCCCTACATTTTCTTTCTTACTCCATAACTTTCATAGAGAGGTGAATGTTTATTTAAGAATAGGGGAAAAAACATCTAATCTACAGAACTATGGAATCGGCTGGCACCCTAGTGCTTCTGTTGTGATTTAGAGTTAAAAATAGCTGAGTGAGTTGACATCAAATAAAACAAATGGTAGAGAAAACAGTTGGGATGTGTTATAATTAAATCATCTCATGTCATCGGAGTGACTTGATGTCAGAAAGAGCTGTCTGATCTTGGCAAACGAATTCCTTTCAGTCTTAGTTTCTTCACCTGTAAAATGGAGATAGTACAATAAAATCAGTGGCTTTAAAAAAAAAAATTGCCAGAGGGTGTATGCACTCACCAGGGAGAGATGGAGAGAGGAGAGGAGAAAGCAGAGCCCAGGTGAATGGTCATGCTACAATCCATTCACCATTTCTCTCCAGCCTGTCAGGATTTTGAACACACACACACACACACACACACACACACACGTGCCCAATGTGTTTGTCAAGCTGCTGAGCTAAGATTTGAACCGTGTGGTTAGCCATGTGGAATCCTGCTTCCTTAACCACTAGACCATGGAGTCGGCTCCAAATTAGTGCCCTTTTACTGGATGGAGTGAAATGGGGTATCTAAAGAGCTTAGCCTGTTGCCTGGGACAAAGTAAATGTTAGTCATTAGTAGTGTTAAGGTATTATAATAAAATTTAAAATAATTAAAGTTTTAACTTAAAATTCTTTTTTATTATTATCATAATCTTGGTTATATTGCATTGAATCACATATAACTTTACAGTGTATTACATTTCTTTTAAGTTTTAACTTTTCACCTAGATGTTTTGTTGGCGGTATCCACTGTTTTGCAAAAAAACTCCACTTTTACTGTTCTTTCTTCTTCTGTTTTTCTCTGTAGAGGGCTATTTCCTATTGTCAGAAACTCATTTTCAACTCATATTTAGGAGCATAGATGAAAATAACAGGTACTAAGTATCTCACATTAAGAAAAAAAAATACCTTTGGGGCCAGACTTATGTCTGCAAGGCCTCCTAGAGGTTTGGAAGTACCTCCAGTCACCTTTACTACACCTTTCTCAGCCCATATAGAAAGACTGGGAGAAGGAGTCTTTGGGGTCCACTGTGGAGAGGCCTTTGTACTGTCGGACTAGGAAGGGATGCTTATCTCTGCCCAAGGTCCAGTGAAGAGAGTCTTCTAGAGAAACCTTGAACAATATGAGAACATCTCTGCTGAGGTACTCAGAGAAGTTCTCATGGGTCGTTTGAAGAGGACTAGAGTCCCCAAATTTGTGGTGCAGATACCCTAGTTTCCCATATATTCAGTCAATAGCATGGAAGATGGCTGGGCTTGGACCACTAGAGACATACTGAAGGGAGTCCAGCTAACTTGCTTTTATCTTAAAAAGAGAAAAGGAAAGATCTAAACAATAAAACTTGTATGTCAGTTGCTGACCTGATCTTATTTATTTATTTATCTTTGTGAGTTTTTGCCGTAAGTCACGTGTGCTTACCAGAGAGACAAAGCCAGAGACAGAAAGCGAGGAATCACTCCCTGAGGGGATGGTCACACTGCAGTCCTTTCTCTTCCATTTTCCTCTTGGGATTTTGGGCACGCACATACACACACACACGCCAGAGGTGAATTTCAAGATGTAGGTCCAGGACTTGAATAGTAGTGGACTACGTGGGAGTCTAGCTCTTTAATCACTATGCCACCTGCTGACCCCAACTTGATCTTATTTTAAGGGAGAGATAGTAGTTATGTTGCAAGAGTAAAATTGATACCAACAATGACACAGGTTTAAGCCTGGTGATAGTCATAGGGGACAATAACATGGTTGACAAAATTTAACTAGCTGGTGGCAGGGGAGGGTGAAATGTACACAATTGGAGGATGCTGAGTTCGAGTAGAAGGGGTTGACTGGGTCTTGGTCTCTCACTCTAGGGAACTGAACAGGGAGGTAGTCCCATGTGACTCACTGAACAATGAGGTGTTGAAAAGTTCATGAGAAAATGAGTATTATGGAAAATTTATGCACAGATTTCAATAGTTTTTGCACCAACATAAACTCATACTTTAATTCCATTTTTCCGTGAACTCTGTGAAGTCGCCCCATGTATATGTTCACACAAGTGAGCAAACATTTGAATGCCTACCACATGAAGATCTTGCCTCAGGTGAGCAGGGATACCAGGGAAAGAACTATGACTGCAGGGGATTAAGTGGAGAGAGATCTGCTTTATCTATTCTTTTTTTTTTTTTTTTTTTTTTTAAGAGAGAGATTATTGCTATAGGGAGTGTGTGCTCACCAGAGAAACAGAGAGAGACAGAGAAAAAGGAAGTGAGAAATCACCCCCTGGGGGGATGGCCACACTACTATCCCTTCTCCTCCATTCTCCTCTCAGGATCTTGGGCACACATGCACATGTGCCTGTGTGAGTTTTAAGCCGCTGAATCACGGTCCCCTACGTGGAAGTCCAGCAACATAACCATTATGCCATCTGCACATCCTTTCTTATCCTTCTCCCATTCAGGAGAAGGAGGGGGATTTTAGACGTTGTTATTTCCATCTATCCTCCAAGGTGTCCTAGAGTGACAGAAGAAAAGAGCAGACATTTCTCCGCACATTAAGTGTCTTATGTCAGGTGTCTGATCAGCATGAGAGGATAGTAAGACTTAAAAGTTTTAAGCTGGACTTATTTCTTAATTTCAATACAGAATCAGAGGAGGTTTTCTATCTTCTGGTGAGGTGAGAATTATACCAGCTCTCTGGCTCTGTGCCATAATTCAGTTTGCAGGGACTTTCATGGTCTTGCATCCCACAGATTATCATACTAGAGTACTCTGTTGATGGCATGATGGTGGTAAGACTGTAGAGCAGAAGTCTTGGATGTCTTAAAAAATTTATAAATGCTTGGGGGGGGGGATAAATCTTTTAAAATGCAGGAATCCGCATGGTCAGTGAAGCATCCGAAGTCCTGGCGCTCTGGGAATTGTCTGGAAACGTCTTCAAATGGGAAGACAAGTTGTTAGACTCTTCCATCTCCATCAGTAAGGAAGAAGTAATACTTGAAGGGCTTGTTTGCATTTTGAAATCAATATGTGCCACATATGACCCATTTACAAAAGCTGCTAGCTCTTTTGAGGTGTCTAGAGCAAAGGCAGCTTCTCCATCTGGTCTCAGCAGCTGTGTAAGGAATTCTTTAAACTTTCATTAGGTGGTGCATCCACTCAGTAGTAGTCAAAGTGTTGAAAGAAATGGAGATGTTCATTGGAACCTGTGATAGGAAAATCAGAATCTAAATTCCGAGAGTTTTGGAGTGAAACCATGGGCTTTTCAGTAAGTAGTCATCCTCTTTTGGAAAGAAACCTTGCCTTATTAATGGACCGTGATGGTGAATGAAATTTGACTGAAGTTACAAAGTGACCAGGCCACCAGGCTGCCCATTATGTACTATTGGGTTGTCAGAAAAGTCATGACATATTTTTCTATTTTTTTTAATGCAAAAATGCATCATGGCTTTCCCAACGACCCAATATATATTATATGAATCACATGTCATATGTTTGGAATATCCAGTAAACCTCTTTCAGCAGTTGAAGTGAGGTCTCTGATACTGGGCCTAAGTGGGTAGGAAAGGCAAATTAACATTCATAGTTAGGCGAATTGCACTTCCAGTGTGGTTATTAAACCCATCAGCTCCCCTCCCTTTTTTTCTCAATCAAGGTCTATAGCATCATTTTTGTTTCCATGTTATTATTGGTTGAGAAAAGAAAATATTTGAGCCATTTCTTTTTTAGAGAGATTTTTGCTATTGGGCACGTGGACTTACCTAAGCGACAGAGAGAAAGTGAGAAATCGCTCCCCCAGAGTGGATGGCCAGACTGTAATCCCATCTTCTCTACTCTCCTCTGAGGATTTTGAGCACTCATGCACATCTGCCTGGTATGAGTTTCGAGCTGCTGGGTCCAGGACTCGAACTACAGTTGGCCATGTGGGAGTCGAACAACATAACCATTATGCCATCTGCAGGCCTCATATTTGAGCCAGTTTTACAGGTGGCACCACACCGCAGGCGGGCACTAGCTGTGTGTACTTCTGGTTATGTTCATGCAATGGAGACTTTGAAAGACAGTGGAAAAGGAGGAATTTCTCAAAGAACAAAGTCTGAATACTGTACACCGTTACCTAATTTATCCAAAAGGGAAGATGGCCTGAGATAAGTATGCATATTTATTCATAGGCAGTAGTAAATGACTTGTCTAAATGATCAGATATGGAAGGAATGAGATCAACAGATTGGTGACAAAGAGGTTTGAGGAAGAAGTATCTAGATGAGTCTCTGAAAAATGACTCATTATATCTATATATCTATCTATCATCTCTATCTATCTATCTATCTCTATCTCTATCTATCATCTATCTATATCTATCAATCATTTATCTATCTATCTCTATCTATCTATCTATCTATCTATCTATCTATCTATTTATCTATCTATCTAATCTATCATCCATCTCTATCTATCTATATCTTCCATGTGAATGCTCAAAAACAAACAACAAAAACCTCACTAAAGAGAAGACTCTTACAGGGTAATTTCCCATGTGTCTTCTTTTCCAGCTGCTCTAATGTATTTTCTTAGTAAGATCTTTAAAAGAGTTACCAGGGGCCAACAGATGGCATAGCAGTTACGCCGCTGGACTCCCATGTGGCCGACCGTGGTTCAAGTCTCAGACTCAGTGGCTTGAAACTTCATGCTGGGCGTGTGTGTGTGCATGCTCAGGATCCTGGGAGAAGAATGGAGGAGAAGGGATTGTGACCATCCCCACCCACTCCCCCAGGGTGTGGGGGGGTATGATTTCTCACTTTCCCTCTCACTGTCTCTCCGGGAAGTGCATGCATCCTAAGGCAAAAACCTCTTTAAAAAAATAAAATAAAATAGTTACTATGAATAAAGAGAATAGTGACCATGTAACAAAACTGATAGCTTTTTACTAAATCTGACTTGACTACTATCACTGCTAGTTCAGTTTTGAGTCCCTGCTAAGGTATCATGTCTTAGATGGCCTTTCTATCATTCAGAGGATGTGCTGTGTCTCTCTGAACTAGACATATATTGAGGTTTTATATTTTTCTTCCTATTCTGACATACTCTTCCAACATCCACACACTCACTACTTTATTCAGCATTATCACAATTACAATTGCTTCTCACCAGGAACTCTATATGACTAAAGGAGCATGCCATGCTCTTTTCAGAAAGTATTCACAGTGAACTAAGCAAGACAAGAGGCTCATTCTGATGCTGATCGCTAGTTTTAGTACATTTCCTCCTCATCAGAAACCCTCAACCAGCCTATGGGAGACTCAGTTAGAGCACTGTCTAGGAGAGCACATCTCTCTCTCCCTCTTTTTAGTTTTTGGTTGTTGTCTCCTCATTCTCTCTCCCCTTCTCTGTCCAGGACAGCACACCTTACGTGTTTAATGTGCTGTGGTACAGATCGTGTTTGGTTTGCTAAATCAGTGACCAGTGCATGGAACTGCAGCAGGCAGAATACACAGATCTGGATACAAGGAATAAAAGAGGATGGACTACATTTCTGTCATGCCTGTTGATCAACTTAGGATAATTTTTTTTCTTTTTTCTTTTTTCTTTTTTTAAAGGTTTTTGTTATAGGGCGCATGTGCTCGCCAGAAAAACAGAGAGAGACAGAGAGACAGAAAGTGAGACATCACCCCCCAGGGGGGATGGCCATGCCACAATCCCTTCTCCTCCATTCTCCTCTCAGGATCTTAGGCATGCACGCACATGTGCCTGGCATGAGTTTAAGCCACCGGGTCTGAGACTCGAACCGTGGTCGACTACATGGGAGTCCAGTGACCTAGCCATTACACTAACTGCTGGTCCCCTTATGATGATTTTTTTATAACTGTTTCTGTGATTGTAGATTGTTTTATTCCTTATTTTTTTGGGGAAGATTTTGCCATAGAAAATGTGCACTCACGAGAGAGAGAGAGAGAGGGAAAGTGAGGAATCACTCTCCAGAAGGGATGGCCATGTCACAATACCCTCTCCCCCATTCTCCTCCTGAGATCTTGGGCACACACGCATGTGCACCCAGCTTGATTTTTGAGGCCACTGGGTCCAGGACTCGAACCATGATTGGCCATGTGGGAGTCCAGTGACATAACCACTACTTCATCTGCTGGCCTCCTGATTGCATATTTTTAAAAACAACCTTCTTCCCAAGTAGGGAAACTTTTCATTTGAGATTATTACTCTGGTTTCAGTAATTTGGAAGCTATTTTGAACTCCTTGTGTTGCCGGTGAATAGACAGAAAAGAGACATAGTATTGCCTTCAATGATTGATCCTGACTATTAGGGTTCAAATATGGAAAACAGCATGTGGCATGGATGGTAAGGAGCTGGATCCCACATTGGCCGGCTGAGTGGTTCGAGTTCCAGACCTGGTGGATTGAAAATCATGCCAGACGCGTGTGCTTCTGTGCACAAAATACTGCAGGGAAAGTGGAGGAGAAGGGATGTGGCAAAGTCATCGCCCCTGGGGGTGATTTCTTGCGTTCCCTCTCTCTCTTTCTGTCTCTCTCTGGCGAGCACACATACCCTATAGCAGAAACTGGAAAAAAAAAAAAAAAAAAGGTAGCTGCTACACAGTGGGGACAAAGGAAAATGGAGACGCTAAGGTCTGAATGCATTGTCTAACATTTATGTTTTGAAAACTTAATTCCTAATGCCACAGTGTTGGGAAAAGGCGTCTTTGAGAAAGTATTTAGGGCTTATGAGTGGATTCATGCTGTTATAAGAGGTCTTGGGGGAGAGAGATTGTCACTTTTTGCCCCTCCACCTTCTGCCATGTGAAGACATAGTGTTTCTCCCCTCCAGAAGACACAGAGTTCAAGACACCATCTTGGAAGCAGAGAATACCTCACCAGTCACAGATCCTACCAGTGCTTTGGCATTGGACTTTCCAACATCCAGAACTGTGAGAAATAAGTTTCTGTTCTTTATAAATTACTTCTCAGGTATTCTGTTATAGCAGCAGAAAATAGACCAAGACAGGAGAGAACCTAGAATTTCCTGTGTTGCTTCTCATTATTGTCCTGGTATATCTACCACTTAAAGAACTCCAAGGATCTGAAGTGCTGATTGAAAGCAAAGCAATGATGGAATGGTAACTGGGAAAATGAAGTAATAAATACAAATTGTGACCTCGTAACCTTAGGCAGAGCTATCCATCTCATCTTCCTTGCTGTGACCAGCATTTAAAACTGTAGCTGTGTGTATATTATTGTACCCAAATACTTGCTAGTCCCCCCTGGGGAGAGGAAATACATTTTTTTCATCCCACTAACTTCAGACTTATATCTTTGGCCAGTGAAAAATAAGCAGGAGAGTCATGAATTACTACTAATAGCAATTTAAGTGAGTGAATGGTTTTCTGTGTTTTCTTTTTCTTACGCCAGGAGATCAGCAATATTCCAGCAGAGGTTTCTTCATCAATCTCAGTTTCATAAACTGTGTGGAGAGAGTTGCAGCTCACATACAATCACCATGTAGCACAAGAGAGAAATAAAATCATTACTGGAAGCTACTAAGGTTTTGGAGTTATTCGTTCCTTAAACCTAGATTATCCCTTATATAATATTTTAGTAATCATAATAAAACTTTCTAACATTTCCACAATTTCCCCTGCCCAAAATATTTTGTAAAGAGCATGCCTGTAACGAATTAACTTTACAATCAAATTAAATGATAAGTTTGAACCAAATAAACCCATGTGAGGAAAGGACATCACCTGGAAATCCTAGACTTAGCACTGAATACGGTAACTTATACTCCTGGTGTAGATAGCTGGTGAATATATTTTTTGGTTATGTAATAGTTTTAGTGTGTTCAAATAGAAAAGTGTATAAAGTGTTGTGTGTAAATCTAGAAAGAAGAATATATTGGCACCGAGCAACCAAAAGTGTAGGAGCCAGGAGTGAACTCAGCAGTAACACAGTGCTCTGTGACACTGACCCCCATGGAAGGTCCTCGGTTTGTGCCCAGAACCCTTCCTGAGTATGGTGGGCGGAAACAGGCATGTACCCAAGATCTGGGGCTGGCTGAAGCTCAGGGTCCCTGTTGGGTCTCTCTCTCTCTCTCTCTTTCTCTTTAGTTCACAGAAGAAGGAAACTTAAAAAAAAAAAAAAAAAAAACACCCCAAGAACCCAAAAAGGTTTATTGTAGTAGACATTTAACATTTTTTTTTCCCAGATGTCCACATCTAAACCCACTTTTTGTGTTTGTGATTTCCATGTTTATTTGAGAGGCAGAGCCAGACACCAACCAAAAAAAAAAAAAAAGCTAAACATGCCAGACACTAGCTCTCCCAGCCTCCTTCAAACCTAGATTATAACTCTGTGATCTATTTCCCACTGATTAGATGCTTAGTGTCACACTTTGCTTTTCTCTTTCTTTCTTGGACTGGGGCTTTGGAGAGCTAGGATTTGAATTCGGGTTTTGTGGTTCTCAAATCACATTAACGCTTTAACTAAAGCATGTCACTAACCAATGGGATTTAAGTGGCTCTATCACTGACTGACTTTGTGATCCTGAGCAAGGCACTTAATCTGGCTGAACCTCAGCTCTTTGTCTGAAAATGGAAGAACACACCTCCCCGTGAGATAAAGCATAATGAGATAATGCATGCATAAGCTAAATGAGACACTGTGTAAAGTAAGAGGAAATAATTGAGAGCATAGACATGCAGGAAAGTGGAGATGGGACGTGCTCCTTGGAAAGGGAGGTGGCTGCAGCGAGCCTGCATTCCCAGCACATCCCCTCATGCCAGCCTGTCTCCAACGTCCATGCCGGCTCCCAAGGTAGCTGTGATGGTGCCTGTGCTCTCCCTGGCGGTGTGCGCGAGGATGGCTGTGCTCTCCCTGGCCATGTGTGCGAGGATGGCTGTGCTCTCCCTGGCGGTGTGTGCGAGGATGGCTGTGCTCTCCCTGGCCATGTGTGCGAGGATGGCTGTGCTCTCCCTGGCTGAGTTCTGTGTTATGGTGAGGCACGGATTCTGTCCGGGAAACTCCAGAGTGGTTCTTTAGCCCTCTTCAAAGTTTCTTTGAACAGCCCAATAATCTTTAGTAAATTCCTTGTCTGCTAAGTCTGGGTTTTCTGTTTGTAACAAGGATGCCTTGCTCTTTCAATAGGTCTGGCTTTATTCCTGGTAGTCAAAAATGCATGAATTTTCAAAATCAGATAAACCTAGTTTGAACCCCACAGTGTCATTTATGAACCCAGGGAGTTTGTTCAAATTTCTTGACCTCTTTGAGTTTCTAGCTTTCCTCTATTTAAATGAAAGACAATAGTTCTTTATAAGGCGAGCATAAACATGAACTGAAATGATAGGTATTTTAAGTACCTCTCACTGACTCTCCTCTTTAATAATATGCAGGACAAGTTAGTTCCTTCCTTCAAAGCCAGTATGGACTGGGCTATATTAAACGTTCAACAAATGACTACTGGCTCCTATATTGGGACAAATCAAGGACCTAGGGGGATGCTTTTGAGAGTCCATGGAAAGTCATTAAAAAGGGAATTTCTCTAGCTCCAGGCCTATATTAACACAGTAGAAGGAACCGGGATACCGTAGAATGAAGCGTGCTGTATCTTTGATTGCATTTTGCCTGCTTTTGGTGGTAATCAAGTCTGCATTATTTGTAATTTTCTGCATTATTTGTGCCAACCCCATTAGGCAACTACATCATTAACATCATATTCACAAGTGTTATCATGCGATTACCACCAACAGCCACTTAATGGAAAAACCCACTTTGGACCTTGTGAGTGTTTTCTTTCTCTCCTCCCCACTTTTATCTGTCATCTTGTGGAGGACACACACACACACACATACGCACACACACGCACACACACACAATGTGAAGATATTGTATATGCTGAACTCTCCTATTTGTAATACAAAATCTAGCCGCTAAGTGTACCCAGGATAATGCTGCAAAAAAGGCACATTAACTCATTTACTTTGGGTATTAGAAATATTTCACTTGAATTAAAAAAAAAATTCATTTGCTGTTGCGATGCTATTTTTAAAAGCATGGCTTCAGAGGAGTGGGTTTTTTTTTTTTTTTTTTTTCTTTTTTTGGAGAGGTTTTTCGCTATAGGGCGCGTGCGCTCGCCAGACAGACAGAGAGAGACATAGAGACAGAAAGCGAGAAATCACCCCCCAGGGGGGATGGTCACGCCGCAATCCCTTCTCCTCCGTTCTCCTCTCGGGATCTTGGGCACGCACGCACACGCGCCCGGTGTGAGTTGTAAGCCATCGGGTTCGAGACGCGAACCGCGGTCGACTACGTGGGAGTCCAGCGACATAGCCATTACGCTAACTGCTGGTTCCCAAGAGGAGTGGGTTTTGAACTTCAGTCTGCATCAAGATCATTGAGGAGATCATTAAACAATCGTGTAACTAGAGCTTCAATTTTCAATATGGTAACTGAAGCACAGAGAGTTTAAATAATTAGACATAGTCATGATGGAGACAGAATTCCCCACTCACTGCAGTGGTTACCTGCCTTGCATCGGGAGCTGGATCCTACATGGCTGACTGTGGTTTGAATCCCAGCTACAGTGGGTTGCAAAAAATGGGATGGAGAAATGGAGAAAAAAGGATTGTTGTATGATTAGACCCACGGAGGGATGCTTTTCTCTCTTTGGCAAATGCATGTGCCTCCTAGCAACTGAAAAAAAAAATTGTTTTTTAAATGCAGGTATTTCTAGTCTGTATTTGAAAAATATAGCAAAAATGCCAAGAACACAGTACCTTTTGACAGGCCACTGTGGACGAGGTTACTTTTGGTACTTTTTTTCTTAGTTCAATGATCCAGGTATGAGACTATTTTTATTGTCTTGATATCAATTAGATTTTTGCCAGTTTTTCAATAGGGAATGCCAGTCTGCCCTCTTTTGGTTCTATTTCTTCCATCGCTGTACCTTTGTTGCAATGAGTGAAAATAAGTACGCCAAGCACATCCTTGAAAGAGCAACCACTTATGAGCACCTGCCTTAGTTTTCTAGCTCTTTCAAACCTTTCTGTGAATTTAAGATTTAGGATTGAGAAACAGACCCTTTGGAACTATTAGAGGATTAGGATTTGGGAAAATTAATCTATGGTAAAAATGTGTTTACAGTTACTTGGATTTTCTTTCTTTAAAAGAATCATTTAATTTTATTTATTCATTCATTCATTTTAATTTGACCACACACACACACACACACACACACACAGAGAAAATGAGAAAGCAAGCTTCCATGTCCAGGACTTGAACTGTGGTCAGCCATGGTGTGTGTCCAATACTATCACCCCCATGCTACCTGCTGGCCCCCAGTACTTGGATTTTCTTAAACCTTCATCTAGAGAAAATGTATGACTCTTCTCCCTCCTCTCCCTAACATCCGGCTTCCAAGTTTTTTTTTTTTTTTTTTAAATGATCATTTATCAAACACATTCTATATACAATGAAATTACATATACTATCCTATTTAATCCTTCCAGTGACATGCAAGGGAGACTTTGCTCTTCCTATATTATATGTTAACAAAAACCAGCTTGGAGTGCTAACTTCTCTGATACCGCCCACGCATAATCAGCAGAGTGCATTATTCTGAAGTGGCTACCTCCACCTCACTCTAAACCCTGTGCCCTTCGCGGCCAACACTGCCTATTTCACAGAATCATAAGCTTTTACGTTCTTGGAACGAGCCAGCAATAAATTCAACAATAACCACCACCACAGAAAACTAAACAAACAGATTTTACATTCTCCAGTTGCGGTGTTACGGAATTGCTCTGAGGAGTAGAGAGGTAAACTTCAGTGGAATGAGAAGCTTGGGATCTCTTTGTAACACAGTAACGGTTCTCATGTCAATGACAAAATGGCAGCAGAGCCGCACGCAGGTGACAGGAGCCCCAGCACAGCACTCTGTTCGTGCAACCTTTATTAAATGGAGCTGTTGGCTACCACCTGTGGTGTTGTAGTTGCGCCTCCCACCGAGCATGCATTTGATCTTCCGATTAATTAGGTGCACCTTGGCTAGAAGCCCACGATCAAGCATTCATATTTCAAAGCTTAAACTGGGTTCCTCCTAAGATGAAAGCAGAATGTTTCAAAGTGCAGCATAAATCCTTCTGTCATCTCCTTGGAAAATGAACGACATTAACGATATTAATATATTGATAAAATAAAAACATTATAAGGAAACGATGCACTTCAACTTTTACTTGTCACTTGTATTTTTATGACAAGTTTTTTTTTTTTTTTAATTGAAGTAAAGTGGTGGTGATCTTTTCGAGGAGAATCTTTAATTAGAACAGATTAATTCCATCCTTTGGCATTAAGAAGACGAGAAAATTAAACTCCCAAAGTTATTCTCGCTAAAAGGCGTAAGTCTACCCACATTGTTTCAGAGATGGAGACATCGCACTGCTTTTTATTGTTTCTTAAATGGATTCAATATTCGATGAGACAAGTAACATTTTCCTATTTAATTGCTGTTCTACCCAAGAGCAGTGTCACCGAGCTCCTTCTGTTGAAAGCGATTCCAACTGCCTGAGTTGCTGGTTTATCCTCCTTTCTTTTGACTTTTTTCCAAATGTGTGTCTTTCATCTCTGCAGTGAACGACGACCAACCAGCCAGGGCTCTCTCTCCATCTTCCCCCTTTCTCTGTGTGCAGGCGATCTCGGTAGGTTGTGTGTTTTCTCTCTGCAGTGGCTAGGGTACCGTCAGCGTGTGAGACACCAACACACTCATTTCCAATCATCAGCCACGTCATTAGCCGTAAAGATAAACAGAGCCAGCATTCATTTGCATAGCCTCGGCGACTTTCTTTGTGGATGATGGATGATCTTTATTTTTATTTTCCTGCTCATCTGATGACTTTAATTAATAGGAATCCTGATAAACGTGTTATAATGACCAGGCATTTGCTTATCAGCTCTGTGGGATCGATCATTCTTCATTCAAACTAGTCTGTGGGAGGCTGTTCTAGCCAGTGGGGATGAGCAGAATATAATGTGAATTGTCTTTTCTACATCGTCGCTTATAAGTTATCTTTACTAAACCTTCTAGATTTTTTTTCTTTTCGATTTTGACTCATCAGAGGAGAAAAAGACATAGCAATGTAAAGGCACTCTTGTTTTAATGAGTGAGGAAAAAAAAATAAAAAGCCTTCTAAAGAGAAAGCTAGAAATTCTCCCTGCTACCCAGTTCCTTAAGTAGAAAGTCAGTGTTGACAACCAAGGGTATATGTTTGCTTCTCATTTCTGAGGAAACAAACATATATATATATGTGTGTGTGTGTGTGTGTGTGTGTATGTATATATATATATAAATATATATATAAACATATATACAAAACATATATATAAACATATATAAATATGTATACACACACACACACACACACTCATGTGTGTGTGTGTCTGAGTGTGTGTATGCCCGTGTTTTAAATATTGTAAGACTGAAATAATAAACACTTTTCTATATATTCTTCTAATGTACAGAATATGTGTTATTTTATTTTTACTTAAAACTATACCCATTTGAAAGCAGTCATTGAATATCACTGGCTGGATAGTGTTCTAGACACAGGACAATGATGGTTCATGAGACAGGTAACGTCCTGCTCTCCTAAGTGAATTAGGGCTATTTGTCAGGCCACTGTAAGCAGAGACAGACTATTTTAAGAAATGATTTCATAATGTTTATTTTTAGTTGTTTTGGTATAGGGCACATATGCTTACCAGAGAGAGGTAGAGAGAGGGGAGAGCCACGCTGCAATCCCTTGTCCTCCATTCTTCTCTCAGGATTTTGGGAGACATGCACACGTGTCTGGTGTGATTGTCAAGCCTCCAGGTCATGGCTGGGAGTCCAGCGCCTTAACCACTGTGCCACCTGCTGGCTCCTCATAATCTTTTTAAAAAAGTTTATTTATCACTGGACTTTCTCAGAGCTGACTGCATTTCAAGTCCCGGACCTGGCAGTTTAAAACTCATGCCAGTTGAGTGTGCATGGGCACCCAAGATCCCAAGAGGAGAATGGAGGAGAAAAGGTTGCAGCACGGCTATCCCTTCAGGGGTTGATTTCTCGCTTTCTGTTTCTCTCTGTCTCTCTGGCAAGTGCACATGCTTATAGCAAAATATCTCTCTCTAAAAAATAAAAGAAAGAACAAAAGAATGAAAGCGAGCACTCCACACAGGATCTTTAGGCTGCTGTTTGCCCTCTGCCTCAGGTAGCCCTGGCTTGTCCCATGGGTGTATATCCTGAAAACTCAGATACTCAGGTGGGTCTCTGGGTGCAAGTTCGGAAGCTTCCAATGTGGACCAGACTCAAAGAAGAACCCTTTCCTTTTTGACCACCATAGGGCCCAGGTTTCAGAACTTTGTGGCTTAATTTTCCTATGGATAGACATTTATATGCTTCCCCCTTTTATGATCAATGCCAACAATCCCACATGAAGCATCTTCGTACAGTTATTTGTATATATCAGTGTTTCTTTTTTTTCTTTCTTTTGTTTTTAGGTATGTTTTTCAAAACTGGAGTTTCGGGGGGGGGGGAAGTAAGCATATTCTTTTCATTTTAATCAACATCATAAGTAACTTTCCTAAAGATTGTCTTATCTTTCTGTGCAATCATTTCACTATTCAGCTACCCACCACAATGTGGAGAGTGCTTGTTTTCTCTTGCCTGAGTAGGACCCTCTTCTAACTTGAGTAAATTGCCATTTGTGAAGAACAGTTCTATTTGGGATCTAATTTAAACTTTCCTCTTTACTAGTGAGATGGAGCATGTTTTCATTTTTCTTAGCCCTATGCCTGTCCTCTAGACTCTGGTTTGATTTTTTTCCCTGTTTCTGTCTTTTCTCTTTGTTCCCTAATGCATTAGAGATATAAGTCCTGTGTGTCTTCTATGTGTTGCAAATATCTCCCTCAGTTCATCACTTTTCTTTTTATCTGTCTGGCATATTTTTTTCCCACATAAATTTAAAATTCTTTATGTAGTCAAATATATTTGATTTTCTGTCTGTGAATTCTAGGTTTCCTGTCTCACTTAAGAAATTCTTCCTTAAGTCAAGATTTTTTGGAGTTTATTCTACTTTTTTAAAAAAAATTATTGTTTAACTTTTAGGTTTAGATACCTACTGTTTTTGTGTCACTGTAGCTGCGACTAGGTAATTTATAAGAACAGCTCATGTTACTGGGAGTTGGAGGGTCTATGAAGGTGGTATGGACATCTGCTCAGTTTCTGCTGAGGGTCACATTTTGCATCATAATGACAGAGAAGCTGAAGGGACAGGAACACCCATAAAAAAAAAAGCAGACACGAGCGGGCACTCACTTGTAACAATCTAATGCTGTGGTGACTACATGAGAACAAGAGCTCGGTACAACCAGAATTGCACCAATCCACCCACAACGGCAAGAGTCCCCATGACCTAAATGCCTTCCATTAGGCCCTGTCTCTGTTTGTTTATTATTTTTTATGTCCCCACCTCTTTTTATTTATTTACCTTTTTGTTTTTTATTTTCCATAGGACATATGAACTCACTGGAAAGATACAGAGAGAGAGAGTCGGGAAAGTGAGAAAGTGAGAAATCACCCCACCACACACCCTGGGGGATTGTCACACATGATCCCTTCTCCTCTGTTCTCCTCTTGGGATCATGTGTGTGCATGCCCAAATGCCTGGTGTTATTTTCAAGCTGCTGATCCTGGGGCTTGAACCGTGGTCAGCCATTTGGGAATCCAGTACCTTAACCACCATGTCACTTGCTGGCCCCTTGGCTGTACATCTTAGAGATTTCACGTTCCATCATTGCTGCAGTGGGACCAAGCTTTGATGAGAGCTTTGGTGGGGACATAACCACATCCAAACCATGACACTCACTGCATTAATGTTTTGTTTATATACATGATGTGAGGTAGAGTTCCAGCTTTGTTTTATCCCAGTTTGGAAAATTAGGCAAATGACGATCATTACAAACTCTCCTTCCTACCCATTGCCACATTGCTTCATACTCACAATTGCTTGGATAAAGGTTTTCACCTCCTTTTAGGTTTCATAGTCCTTTTAGGCTTCTCTAAATTCTCTAACACAATCAAAGGAAAATAGTGTGCAATTGAGAATCTAGAAATGTAGTGGTGAATTCATTGTCATTAGCTTCTCATTAATGAATGATCACCTAAATGCTCTTCCCTCAGGACTAATAAATGATGATATAATTGCTGTCATCTCACTTTCTTCTAGTGAAATTTCTGTATTAACAAACATTAGGTCGTCAGGAGAGTCAAAACATGTTTTTCTGTGTTTCTCTATGCAAAAATTCATCATGACTTTCCTGATGACCCAGGAAACTTATGTGAAACTATAAATTCTCTGTAGTTTGTTTCAAACAATAAAATATACTCACGTTTTCCCTATATCCATGTCTCCCCAACCCATGTCTCAGTTTTTTATTTTAAGAGATTTTTTTGCTACAGGTTATGTGTGTTCACCAGAGAGACAAAGACAGAAACACAGAAAGTGAGAAATCACCCCCCAGGTGGGGATGGCCATTTTGCAATCCCTTCTCCTCCATTCTCCTGTGAGGATCTGGGGAATGCACATGCACGTACACATGCATTTGGGTCATGGAGACTCTTGCACTTGTGGGTGGATTGGTGCAATTCTGGCTGTACTGGGTTCTTGTTCTCATGTAGTTAACACAACATTAGATAGTTATAAAGTGAGTGCCCATGCGTGTTTGCTTTTTTTTGTGGGTATTCCTGCCCATGCTTGTGATTTTCAAGCCACTAGGTCTGAGGCTATAACCGCAGTCAACCATGTGGGAGACCAGCAACATAACTGCAGCACCTTCTGGGGCTCCAGTTTCAGTATTTTTTGAGACTATGTTCTGTGAAATACTGTGTCAACAAAATGTCAAATAGTTTTACATATAAATCACTATATTGTGAAGATACCTGAACGTTAATGTTTGTTGCAGCACTATTTACAATAACCAAGATAAGGAAGCAACTTAAGTGTCCATCATATGGCCAATGGGTTAAAAAAGTGTGGCATATACACACAGTGGAATACTATTCAGCCATTCGAAAGGATACCATCCTGCCATTTGACAGTAAATGGGTGAGCCTGGAGGACATTATGTTAATTAACACAAACGAGGCACAGAGAGAAGTAGCACATGTTCTCCCTCAGATGTGGAGAGAGGTAGAGGGGCGAAAATGATTGCCAGAGGCTGGGAAAGACACAGGGAGGGATGTCATTCACAGAAATAAAATTGCAGTTAATAGGAAGAACAATTTCTAGTGTTATAAAATACTGAGGGGATAAGATAGAAGGCAACAACTTGCTGTGTGTCTTAAAGTAACTCACAGGAAGGATTCTGAATGTTCCTAACACAGATAATGATAACTGGTTGAGATGATGGGTAGGCTAATTACCCTGAGTGAGTTATATCTTTGCACTGAGAAATCACACTGCATGCTCACCAACAGGTACAATATATTTTATTTTTTGGAGAGGTTTTTGCTATAGGGCACGTGCGCTCGCCAGACAGACAGAGAGAGACAGAGAGACAGAAAGTGAGAAATCACCCCCCAGGTGGGATGGCCACACCGCAATCCCTTCTCCTCTGTTCTCCTCTCAGGATCTTGGGCATGCACACACACGCGCCTGGCATGAGTTTAAGCCACTGGGTCCGGGACTCGAACCGCGGTCGACTACATGGGAGTCCAGCGACATAGCCATTATGCTAACTGCTGGTCCCTAGGTACAATATTTTTTTTGCAGTATTGCCCATGACTTTTTAAATGATATGTTCATTTAAAAAAAGAGGTGCAATGTAAGAAATGTCTGGCAAGTGTTATAGAAAATGCATTTAGATAGGGTTTTTATTCAGGACTTCTCAGAGCTATAAGATGCTCCTGTAACTATAGGTAGCCAATAGTGGCATATTATATACAATGTTTCCCAAACTTACTTGATATTAATTATTTTTTTCCCCATGGTACAGTACAGAGCTTATGTTTCATGCAACGTGTTTTGTGGATAGTGTTCAAATGTATCCTTGTTGCTTAACATAAATTTCCATCTCCCACCATAGAAGAAAGTGTAAATATGAAAAAAAAAAAAGAGAGAGAGAGAACAGCGACAATGATCTGAACTGAATTAGTTTGACTTCGTACTTGGAAAAAGCTGATAAAATTTCTTGCCCTATTCCTGGCTTTTTTGTGATGTCTCAGTCAGAAGCTTCATGCTTCTCTAGGCCTGATCATCATGCCCATGTTACTGTTGTAGCCACCAGAAGTAGCCTTCTGGATCACAGGCCTTGTATTGTTACAAACTTTTCTAAACTCTATAAGAAACGAAAGACATTTGGAGAAGGGATACAGAGGTAGAGCATTGACGGGATGGGGAGGTGTGGTGTTATCTGTTGAAGATATTTCGATCAACGGGTCTGGGGAGAAATGTTCACATATCGAAATGGTCTCATTGTAAGCCAAACAATATGATTGAAAGTATATACAAAAATAAATAAATTAATTAAAAAAAAAAAAAAAAAAGAAATGAACCACTTCCTTTCTAACATCATACTCTCTTCTGCTATCCGTGGGGATCTTTCCACACATATTAGGAGCATTGAAGAGTTGTGGGAGCTTATTAAGGTTTATATTCTGCTGTTTGAAACCTGTTTGTGCTTTAGTAAGGAAAACTGCTACAGAAATCTATACATAATGGGTTGGTTTGCTTCTTTATGGTATTGAATCAATATTATAATCAATTTTGTTATCTTTTGGAACTCTCTCTAACCCAATTGTATCCTAATGGCAGTCAGTTGGTTAAAAGTCAATGCTTTTCTGGTGGGAATATTCATTGGTTCAGCAATATACAATATTTAGATATTTTTTTTTCCCTAAGGAGGTGGTGATAAGTATGGGCAAATAATTAGCTTGCTTATCCTAGCTGTCTTCCATGGTGGCCACAGAAAGTTCACTAGGAGGACATCAGCTGACTCTTGATCTTCTCATCAAAAAACATTAAGTATGAGAGGAGCTGAAACAATTCACGGAAAATGGATTTAAAGTACAAGTTTATTCTGTACTTTAATTGAAATCCTTGCTTAGTTTTTCTATAGTACACATTGTCCAGGAATTTTTTGAAGGCCCCATATAGGTGTTAATATTTGCATGAAAAACGTATTGAAGTTGAGTAAATCAGTAAACATTTTTTCCTTTTCTACTTCTCTCTCTTCCTCCTTCTTCCCACCCCACCCCCTACCAAGTTTTTCTTCTTCGAACTTTGTTATCTATTGATAGAAAAACTTGTACTGCACCTTCAATAGAGAAGATAGGAGAAGGGAGAATTCAGAACTGGGGAAGCAGTAGGTTGTGTAGATTGGATTTATTTAAGACAATGGCTGGTCCCTCCTTTCATGTTACTAGAAAAGAACTGACCATTGTAAAAACGTTATTCATGTTTATGTGGAAATGGAAATATTCCACACTATTTTCTTTCTATGTTATTAAGAAGAAAATTTCACAGCTTTACTGGCAACATCTTATAATACTCACTGAGAAACTCTCTTATTGTTTCTTAGTTTTTTTCTTGTCCATGGATATTGTTTATTAGATCACTCCCCCCCCCCCATTTTATTTATTTCTTATTTGTTCCTATGAGGAATTGTTTAAACAAGGAAATCTATATTTGTATAGGTTTTTATATATATTTTTTCATATATACATATATATATATATATATACACACACATATATATATATACACACACACACACACACATACACACACACACACACACATGATGTATCATATACATAGATCCATATAATGTATATATTTGTGTGTGTGTGTGTGTGTGTGTATGTGTGTATAATTTCAAACACAATTTGGCCAATGAACTATTTTCCGTCATTACTTTAGGGGAGGCAGAATACAGATATGATAATATCCATGAATAAAAGGGGTCTTTCTATTATCTCATTAATTCATGGCAATAGACCCAGTGTTAGAAAACTTAGAGTTTTTATTTCTGGGTCTGCTTGATACTTGCTTTTTTCTCTTTAAAATGTCATTGGCAATAATAATTGTTGGCCTATGCATCTCCCAGTTCTATTCAACTTATGTGTAAAATTTAGGAGGCTGAATTTGAAAGAAAGGACTTAAAATATAGATATTCTTATAAGATACTAATATAAATCTCACATGTGTTAATTAGTTCATATGCTTTATGGAATCATATTCTTTATTCGTCCCTAGTCACTCAAGTGAATTCAGCACCTAGAATGTGCCAAGGGTTGTGTTAGATCTGTAGATACAATGATAAATAATATGAATCCTTATCTCAAGACATTTTATATATATATATATATATATATACACACACACACATATATATATGCATATATATATATTATCAGAATTTGCTGAAACATTGATTCATAGTTACTCTAAGATTTTCTCTGATCTGATTTTTTGAGTTCACTTACATTTTAATAGTTCCCTAATTTTCTAAGTCTGTTTATTGTTTTAATTGGTCAGAGTAGGGGTTGCATAATTTAAATATTGGGCTCAAAATCTAGATAATGTCTGGATTTTTATGATTTTTCCATAGTCTAACTCATTGTTAATGGTGACATCAACTTTTTACTTACCGAGTACTACTCCTTTTTCTATTTAGTTTATTAGCTTGTCCCTATCGTGTTTTAGGCTAACTTTTTTTTTATTTTTAAAGAGATTTTTGCCTTAGGAAATGTGCACTCGCTGCAGAGAGAGAGAGAGATGGAGACAGAGACAATGAAAGAGAGAGTGAGAGTGAGAAATCCTTCCCCAAGGGGAATGGCCATGCTGCAGTCCCTTCTCCTTCTGGAATCTTGGGTATGCACCCACACACCACACATGCCTGGCATGATTTTCAAGCCACCAGGTCTGGGACTCGCTATGTGGGAGTCCAGTGACGTAATCACCACACCACCTGCTGTCCCCTTAGGCTGCCCCTTATATTTTCTTTGACAGAGTTTGATATCTTTAGTTGAAACTTTCTTGCTATTGCCTTTATTTTTTCCACATTAGAACTTATATATTTAATTTATCTTTAGTTTTTGTTTCTACTCAATATCAAATGATTCATTTAGGAAGCAATGATATATTGTTTTCCTTGTTTTGGTCAAGATGTATGACAAAGACACCCTGAGCATGTAGGGGTGACAGAATGCCCTTGGGCCTCTGTGCCCTATGGACAGCCTCAGTCCCAAGCTGCTAAATTGGCTATTTCAGGCTTTATTGATTTTTTTTGTCTTCAAGAGCTATCACCATCATTTATTGTTTTTTTTTAATTTATTTATTATCATCATAATCTTGTTTGTATTACATTGAATCGCATATAACTTTACAGTGTATTAAGTAACATCAGCAAAAGATGGCAGAGTAGGTGAAACCAGCTTCATCCCCAACACACAACAACTATCAGAAATCTACCCACAATAGCCTGGGGGATTCTCAAGTACCCAGTTACAAATCCACAGAAATAAAGGGGATCAGAGAATGGAGGGTAACTGCACAAAAAGGGTCGCCGGGAGAGCGGCATACCTGAGACGTATGGAGGTAGCATGGCGTGGTTAGTGTGAGTCACGGGTGGGTACACCCGAGATCCGTGGTAGCCCGCTCTACAGAGAGCCCCGCAGCCTTTGCTGAGGACCCCCACAATCCCCCTAGCCTGCAGCTCTCACAGCAGAAGTCCCCGTACTGTCTGTTGGTGTGAACCCAAGCAGGGCATACCAGAAGGTTTTGCTACTGAGGTAACCAAAAACTGTCGCTATCATGACTCTCTGGAGAGGGCCACGCTGCAGTGCCACCCCAGGCTGAGACTGTCATCTTTAGCTCCAGTTCCTGGTGCCTCACCCCTGTGGGTGCTCACGTGCCAGGACTAGGTTCGTGCCTGCACTGCATGCACCTGCATCTCGGACACTGGAGCCATGGCCGTCGCAGGTGCATCTGCGCTCCAGATCCCACTTTCTTGGCTGCTCCATAAGCACCGGAGCTTTGTGCACGATTACGACATTAGGGTAGTAGGACATATGCCATGGTCACTTGCCACTTCAGGAGCTAAAAAAAGAGAAACAACTTAAAACCCAAAGTTAGTAAAATAAGGGAAGTAACAAAGATTGGAGCAGAAATAAAAGAAACTAAAAAGCAATAGAGATGATCAACAAAGCTATTGACTTAATGAATAGATAAAATTGACAAAACTTTAGCTAGGCTAATTAGCAAAAGAAAAATAGAAAAAGAGAGAGCAAAAGAGGAAGAGAAGACTCAAATAATATCAAAATAAAAGGCGAGACATTGTAACTAATATCACATAAATATCAAGGATTACAAGAAACTATTATATACAATTATATTGCAACAAATTGGATAACCTAGAAAAAGTGGATAAATTCTTAGAAACGTACAACCTACCCAGACCGTCCATAAGGAAGCAGGAAATCTGAACAGAGCAAGAATGAGTAAGAAGATCAAATCAGTAATCAAAAATTCCCATCCAAGAAAAACTTAAAACCCTATGGTTTCACTGGTGAATTCTACCAAATATTTAAGGGAGAATTAAAATCAATCCTCAAATCCTTCCTGAAATTTGAATTAGAAGAAACACTTTATTTTCTTTCTTTTTTTTTTGGAGAATTTTTTTTGCTATAGGGTGTGTGCGCACACCAGAAAAACGGAGACAGAGAGACAGAAAGCGAGAAATCACCTCCCAGGGGGGATGACCACACCACAATCCCTTCTCCCGCATTCTCCTCTCAGGATCTTAGGCATGTACACACACACGACCAGTGTGAGTTTAAGCCACTGGGTCCAGGACTCGAACCACAGTTGACTACATGGGAGTCCAACGACATAGGCATTATACCAACTGCTGGTCCCAGAAGGAGCACTTTAAAACTTATTTTTTGAGATCAGCATCATTACCCTGATACCAAAGGCAAATAAGAACACTAAAGAAAAGAAAGTTATAGGCCAATATGCATGGTGAACATAAATGAAAATTCTTTTTTTTTTTTAGAGGTTTTTTTTTTTTTTTTTTTTTTTTTTGGCTATAGGGCTCATGCACTTACCAGAAAGACAGAGAGAGACAGAAAGACAGAAAGCAAGAAATCACCCCCCAGGGGGGATGGCCAGGCCACAATCCATTCTCCTCCGTTCTCCTCTCGGGATCTTGGGCACACATGCACATGTGCCCGGCGTGAGTTTAAGCACTGGGTCCAGGGCTTGAACCGCAGCTGACTACATGGGAGTCCAGTGACATAGCCATTACACCAACTGTTGGTCCCATAAATGAAAATTCTAAGCAAAAATGTTGCAAACCAAGTTCAGCTGCACGTTGAAAGGATTACACACCGCGATCAAGTGGCACTTATCCCTGGGACTTACGGATGATTTAACATAGGCAAATCATACACATGATATACCACAGTAATGGAATGAAGGAAAAAGAAATCACTTGACCATCTCAATGAATGCAGGAAAAACATTTGACAAATTTAACACCTATTTCATAATGAAAACTCTCAATTAATTATGTATAGAAGGCATGTAGTTTAACACAATAACGGCCATGTAATGATTCCACACATAACATTATTCAAAAATGATACATTGATAGCTTTTCCTCTATAATCTGAAAGAAGACAAGAATAACCAAAGGTGTTCACAGTACTGGTAGTCCTAGTTACAACAATTAGAGGTAAAAGGCATCCAAATTGAAAAGGAAGAAGTAAGCTTATTTTTGTGGATGATGTGATCATATATGTGTGTGTGTGTGTGTGTGTGTGTGTACAACACATATATATACACACACACATACATATTTCTAAAAAAGACCTAGAAATGACTAAAATGTATAGGAACAGATGTTTGACATCACTAATCAGAGAAATGCAAATTGAAACCACAGTGAAATATGGTCTCATATTCTTAGGATAGCTATTATCAAAAAGCTGAAAGGTAACCAGTATTGGTGAGAAATGGAAACTCTTATACACTGCTGGTCAAAACAGTAGGAAAGTTCTTCAAGAAATTAAAAGTAGAACTATTATATGACCAGCAATCCCACTTCAAGGGGTTACATATATACGCAAGTTTATATATATATATATATATATATATATATACACACACACACACACACACACACACACACATATATATATACATATGCAGAGACGTATACATATATATGTATAGTGAGGGGGAAGAAAATGACTATCTCAAAGAGATAGCTTCACTTATGTTTATTGTAGCATTATTTATAGCCAAAGTGTGGAAACAACCTGTGTCCATCAATGGATAAAGAAAACATGGTGTGTGACTGTTAGCAAGATTAATGAAGAAGAATAGAGAAGGGAACCAGAATAGTCAAATCAGCAGGGAAACAGGCATTATTACAGTGGAAATAACAGAAATACAAACTCTCATCAGAGAATACAATGAGCGATTATATGTCAACAAACATGAAAAGCTAGATGAGCCGGACAAATTTCTGGATATGTAGAACTTACCAAGATTGAACCAGGAAGAAATAAAAAGCCTTAATGGACCCTACACAAGCAATGATATTGAATCAGTAATAGTCTCCCAACAAAGATGGCTCAGATCTCAATGACTTTACTTCTGAATTCTACAAAACTTTTAAAGAATAACTAACCCCAATTCTCCTTAAGCTATTTCTAAAAATTCAGATGGAAGGAACCCTCTCAAATTCATTCTATGAAGCCTCCATCATCTTAATTCCAAAACCAAACAAGGACATGACAAATAAAGAAAATTTCGGAATCAGCAGTTAGTGTAATGGCTATGTTGCTGAACTCTCATGTAGTTAACTGCAGTTTGAGTCCTGGATGCGTGCCCAAGACCCCGAGAGGAGAATGGAGGAGAAGGGATTGCGGTGTGGCCATCCCCCCAGGGGGTGATTTCTTGCTTTCTATTTCTCTGCCTCTCTCTGTCTCTCTGGAGAGTGCATGCACCCTGTAGCAAAAACCTCTCAAAAAAAAAAGAAAAAAGAAAAAGAAAAAGAAAAAGAAAATTTCAGGCCAATATCCCTTGTAAATATGGATACAAAAATTCTCAACAAGATACTAGCAAATTGTATTCAATACCATATTAAGAAGATTATTCACCATGAACAAGTAGGCTTTATCCCAGGGATGCAAGGATGGTTTGACATAACTCAAAACAATAAGTGTAACACATCACATCAACAAAAAGAAAGATAAAATTCATGTGATCATATAAATAGATGCTGAAAAAGCACTTAATAAAATACAACATCCCTTCATGATTAAGACTCTCAGAAAAAAATGGCCTAGAAGAAGCATTCTTCCACAGAATAAAAGCCATCTATGAAAAAACCATAGTTAACATCATACTGGATGGGGGAAAGGTGAAAGCTTTTCCACTAAAACTTTAAACAAGACAAGGCTGCCCACTTTCTCCATGCCTTTTTAGCACAGTACTGGAAGTTCAATCCAATGCAATTAGACAAGAGAGTCAAATAAAAGGCATCCATAAGAAAAGAGGAAGTGAAATTACCTCTATTTGCAGATGATATGATACTGTACACAGAAAATTCAAAAGAATACACACACACACACACACACACACACACACACAAAGTTCTGGAAGTGATAAATGAATATACTAAAGTGGCAGGATACAAAGTCAATGTACAAAAATGTATAGCACTTTTATACACCAACAATGGACGTACTGAGACAGAATTGAAGAAAGAAATCCCATTTACAATAGCCTTGTAACCAATAAGGTATCTAGGAATAAACCTTACCAAAGACATCAAAGAGCTCTACAAGAAAAACTACGAAACACTAGAAAAAGAAATGAAAAATGATACAGAAAGGTGGAAAAAATCCCCTGTTCCTAGATTGGAAGAATTAATATAATCAAGATGTAAGTTGTACCCAAATTAATCTGTAAATTTAATGCAATCTCAATCAAACTACCAGAGATACTCCTCACATAAATAGAAAAAAGAAAAATACAAAATCTGTGTGGAATCATGAAAAGCCCCGTATTGGCAAAGTAATATGGTGCAAGGGGTATAAAGTAAGAGGCATCTCACTTCCCACCGCAGAACATATTACAAAGCTGTAATAATTGAAACAGCATGGTATTGGCACAAAAACTGACAGGTAGAACAATGGGACAGAATTGAGAACCACCCAATAAACCCCCCAAATATACAGTCAACTGATCCCTGACAAAGGGCACAAGACAATCCAGTGGGAAAAAAGAAAATCTCTTCAACAAATGATACTGGGAGAACTGGATATCAACCAGCAGAAGAATGAAAGTGGACCCTTATCTCTCACCACTAACAAAAATTATCTCAAAATATATTGAGGATCTAAACATAAAAGCTCAAACTATAAAAATACTGGAGGTGTGGTATTATCTGTTGAAGATATTTCATAGTTTTATCAACAGTACTAGGGAGAAATGTTCACCTGTTGAAATATCCATTTTGTAAGACAAATAATAATGTGATTGAATGTATGGAAGAAAATGAAATGAAAAAAAATAAAGAAAGAAAGAAAAAATACTGATGGAAAACACGGAAAAAACTCTTGTAGACCTTGAAGGAGGCAGACTTCTTTTTTTTTTTTTTTTTTTTTTTTAGAGGTTTTTGCTATAGGGCGCGTGTGCTCGCCAGACAGACAGAGAGAGACAGAGAGACAGAAAGCGAGAAATCACCCCCCAGGGGGGATGGCCACACTGCAAACCCTTCTCCTACATTCTCCTCTTGGGATCTTGGGCATGCACGCACACGTGCCCGGTATGAGTTTATGCCACCAAGTCCGGGACTCAAACCACAGTCGACTACATGGGAGTCCAGCGACATAGCCATTACGGTAACTGCTAGTCCCAAGGAGGCAGAGACTTCTTAAAGAAGTCTTTAAACACAGGCAATAGTCCCAAAAGTAGACAAATGGGACTATATTAGACTGAGAAGCTTCTGTCCAGCAAAACAAACAATAAATAGAGTGAGGAGACAATCCCCAGAATGGGAGGATATATTTGCAAACTATACCTCCGATAAAGGCCTGATAATCAGCATATTCAGGGAACTCAAGCAGCTTACCCACCAAAAAAAAGAAAAAAAAAAAAGGCAATCCAATTAAAAGATGAGAAATACGTTGAACAGACAATTATTTGAGCAGTCAAAAGGCATATGAAAATATGCTCCGCATCTCTTATCATAAGGAAAGTGCAAATCAAGACTACAATGAGATACAACTTAACCCCAGTCAGAATGGCTAAAACTGAACAAATAAGTAATGGTAAGTGCTGGTGAGGCCATGGTGAACAGGGAACTCTCCTAACTGTTGGTGGGAATGCAAATGAGTACAACCACTTTGGAGATTGAGATTCCTCAGAAACTTACAAATAGAATGACCATAAGACCCAGTAACTCTACTCTTAGGTATTTACACAAAGGATAGAAAAATCCTCAGTCAGAGAAACCCTTGCACATCCATGTTTATTGCAGCATTATTTACAATTGTTAGGATATGGAATCATCCCAAGTGTCCAAACATAGATAACTGGATTGAAAAACTGTGGCGTATGTACTCTCTGGCATACTACTCAGCCATAAAAAAAAATGAGACCCTGATATTTGATACAAGTGAATGAATATGAATGACTTCATGCTAAATGAAGAAAGTCAGATTCTGCAAAACAGACTTTGTACGTCCCTACTCAATATATGCAGAATGTCTGCACTCTATCACAGAAACTGAAAGCTTGGAAGTTATGGCAGCAGGGAGGGCAACTGTAGGTACTAGAGATAGTAAGGATGGGGGTAATATGGGGGTAGGTAACAGGAGGAGGGAGAGGGATAGGAAAGGAAAAAATGTGTTTAACTGACAAAAAAAATCGAGAGCTATTTGCTGACGATAATGTATATAGCAATGTCTTTGTCTTGACTGATATGGATGGTATTTGTGCTGGAAAAAGCAATGTTGCACACTGTGAAGCTATCTAGTGATTAAATGTGAATTAAGATAAAAAATGAGAAAAGAAAACATGGTGCGTGCGTGTGTGTGTGTGTGTGAAGTATATATATATATATATATATATATATGTATGTGTGTATATATATATATGTATGTGTGTATATATATATGTATGTGTGTATATATATATATGTATGTGTGTATATATATATATACATATATATATATACATAACAGAATATTATTTACTTTGGACATTATTTATTTGGACAAATGGACAAATAGATAAAGAAAACGTGTGTGTGTGTGTGTGTGTGTGTGTGTGTGTGTAAACAGAATATTACTCAGCCTGAAAAACCAGAAATCCTGCCATTTGTAAGAACATGGATGAACCTGAAGGACATTATACATGCTCTATGAAATAAGCCAGGCACAGAAAATAAATACTACAAATTTCACTCACATTTTGAATCTAAATAAGTCACTTATAGAAACAGAGAGCAGAATGATTATTGCCAGGGTGAGGGATTGGGGGAACTGGGTAGATGTTGAAAGCTGTAAAATGAATGCATTCTGGTTACCTAACATACAACATGGCAGTTATAGTTAGTAATGATGTATTGTATCATTAATATGTGCTAAGAGAGGGACCAGCAGTTAGCATAATGGCTATGTCGCTGGACTCCCATGTAGTCGACCGTGGTTTGAGTCCTGGACCCGGTGGCTTAAACTCACACTGGGCACGTGTGCGTGCGTGCCCAAGATCCCGAGAGGAGAATGGAGGAGAAGGGATTGCGGTGTGGCCATCCCCCCTGGGGGGTGATTTCTCACTTTCTGTCTCTCCGTCTTCTCTCTGTCTGGCGAGCGCACGCGCCCTATAGCAAAAAAAAAAAAAAAAAAAACCTCTTCCAAAAAAACCAAACAAACAAACAAAAAACAAACAAACAAAAAAACCAACCAAACAAATATGTGCTAAGAGAGTAAATGCTGAGTATTCTTACCACACACACAAAAGTAACTATGTATTTTAATTGTTTCAATTACGACAATAGTTCAAAATGTATAGACATATCAACATTTCATATCCTATATCTTGAATAAATATAATATTTTGTAAATTATACCTAAATAAAGCTGAAAAGAGTTATATGACAAAACATTAGTTAAATGTTTACTAAACTAATTGAAAGTCCATGTAAACTACCTTCATTTTTGTGTGTATGTGTGTTTGTGCGTGCACGTGTTTGTCGTGTGGCTGACAATCTCCATTTGCTATTATAATTTTCTGATCTATATTTACTAAATCTAAATTTCCGTGAAGCACATATAAATTATACATATCATGGCCTTATTTTATACGATGATGCTCCTTGGAGGCAGAAGAATGTCTATGAGTAGTTTGAAAATTACTACTTTAGGAAATTTACTCATTCAAGAGTCTTCTATAATTATTTCTTCTTCTGTTCCCAAGAGATGATTGGCTTTGATGATATCTTCTATTATAATTGGAACAATTAATCTTTAGTTTGTTAAATATATTTGTGAAGAATTTGCAACATTCATTGATAAAATATAAACCTAAACTTGTAAGACTCATGATAGAGGAAAAAACAAAATCTTTTTGTGGGAAGAGTAAGTAGATATTAGCATTATTTTTTTATAATAATATAAGGAATTTTTTTTATACCAATATCAGGAATTTTGGAGTGTAAATGATAGAAATGCGCATGGAAGTAAATTGCTCAAAAGAATGCTTTACTAAAAAAATACCGATATATATAATTATCAGAACCAATAAAAATGAAGAACAACCAAGATGTGGAAGGCAGGACCTCAAAAAAAGTCAGAATTTTTTATGGAGGGACCAGCAGTTAGCGTAATGGCTATGTAGCTGAACTCCCATGTAGTCGACTGCAGGTCGAATCCTGGACCCGGTGGTTTAAACTCACACTGGGCGCGTGTGCGTGCATGCCCAAGATCCCAAGAGGAGAATGGAGAAGGGATTGCGATGTGGCCATCCCCCCGGGGGGTGATTTCTCGCTTTCTATCTCTCTGTCTCTCTGTCTTTCTGGCAAGTGCATGCGCCCTATAGCAAAAACCTCTCCAAAAAAAAAAAAAAAATTTTTTTTCATGGAAATGTGTATTGTAAAAGAAAACTATACATGGATTACAAAAATTTTTGCACCAAAAAAACTTCAGTTTAATTGCAACAAAAGTGTTGAAGTCTCCTTACATCCGTGAGGCTATTAAGTTTGGCTGTTTAATAGCAGGACCAACTAAGACAGAAGTTTTATTTATCTCATAAGTAAGAGCATGTGTGAGGCAGCTGTCTAGGGGAAGGAGACTGATTGTGGACATCCGCCATTCAAAGTCCTTGTATCTGGATGTTCCACCACACCTAAGTGTGTTGTACTTTCTGCATGTTTTATTTTGGATCACTTCCTGTCAGGTCTAAGGTGAAACCCATGGAAATGGCATACAAATGGCTAGGGCAATTTTTCCTTATAAGTGCACAACACGGAAGTTTCTCATGTCCCTTCTTCTCACATGTCTTTACCTAAACTTAGTCGTGTTGCCGCAAAGTGCCTTGGAAATACGGTTTCTGGCTTAAGTCATGTACCTTACTAAAATTTGGGGGGTTCTATGACAGAATGGAAGAATGGGAAAAAGAATGCCAGGGACAAATATCATTCTCAGTCAAGGAATAGGAACTCTTAAAAAGGTGAAGAGTCTTTTAATACTTGTTTATTTTTCTCTCTACCTGTGGTCTTCATTCGATCCTTCAGCAGACATAGAAAACAAGGTGTGATTATCAAAGGCTTTGTGTTTCCACTTACTCTGCTTCAACCCTACCTTCTCTGATGGCTAAGCTCAACTCATTTCTGCCCTCAGTTCATTGCCCAAACAAGCCATGACTAGAGAGGGAGATGGGGGTTCTAGGATCTAGTAACATTCATTTATTTAGCACATAGTTATTAAACATCTGTATGCCAGGCAATGTTCTAGACTGGGGACAAAATGACCTGCCAGTAAACTTACATGGGAGCATAGTTAGACTATTTGCATATTTTCTGTGACTGCTTTTGTGCAATGATGGCATGGTTGAGTAGTCCCAGTAGAAATAGCTTGTGTCAGGAGTGTGAATGTTTATTACCTGGCTTTTTACAGAAAAAGTTTGCTGATCTTTGTTCTAAACATTGGAGATACAATGATGATCAAGACACATAAGGTCTCCAGTCTTATGAAGCAAATATATGTAGGGTTCATCTTCTCAGATCCAGTTTTCTGGTGAGTCCTACCACTTACTAGAGCGTCAGACAGCAAACAATACATTTGTCTAGCTGCATGACTTTCAGATCTCTTTGGGATAGCTCTACAGAGCATAGTAAGTCCATAGAGGAGGGCTGCAGAATTGTAACTCTAGTTTGACATCCTTATGAGCTGACAGAATAGATTTTATAATAGTCAAAATGACGTTCACACCATTGGTCATATATTAGGGTGTCAGAAAAGTCATGATGTGTTTTTCTGGTTTTCTATGCAAAAATGTGTCATTACTTTTTTGGCAATCCGATTCCTTTTTTTTTTTTTTTTTTTTTTTTTTGAGAGGTTTTCACTATAGGGCGTGTGTGCTCGCCAGACAGACAGAGAGACAGAGAGACAGAAAGTGAGAAATCACCCCCCCATGGGGGATGGTCACACCGCAATCCCTTCTCCTCCATTCTCCTCTCAGGATCTTGGGCACGCACGCACATGTGCCCGGCGTGTTTTAAACCACTGTGTCTGGGACGAGACCACGGTTGACTACGTGGGAGTCCAGCGACATAGCCATTACGCTAACTGCTGGTTCCCGGCAATCTGATTCTTGACCCCTGTTTTTTCTTAGGCCATGGCTACTCCAAGCTATCATTTTGTTTTGTTAAGTACTCACATTACTGTTTTCTTCTGGTCATTTCCGATATAACTTGCTCTATTTTCCTTGCTTTGTATTCTCATTTCATTTGGATCATTTTGAAAATGGGTATGTGGCCTGTGAGCCAAAGAGTAACATCCTTATTTTCTCACTTGATCTTCATTTTCTCTTACAATTCTACGGCCATGGATTCAGAATGTGCAGATTCTCTCAGTCAGAGTGAGGTTACTCATTACAGGGCTCACTCAGTCTGCAGAGTGATGCAGTCCGTTCTTTGAACACTCTAAGGCCCTCTGCTGCAGGATGACAAGCCGCCAACGTCTGAGTGCGACGGTAAAGATTAGCGCCTTCCTGTAACACAGCCACTGGGAGTTCAGAACTTGTCTGTCTAGAAATATGCCACCATCAGTAGGTGTATAATTAATATAATGGGCAGTAATGAAGTAGGGGGTAAAGGTACAAGAGTCTCACGGCAGGAGAAATTTATGATGGAGAGAGCTGTATAATGAGAACAAAGCGTCCTTAGTAAATTTATCAAAGGGTCAGAATTCAAGATGTATTGTGCATGCTGTGTGCTCGTTGACTTCATCTTCAGCCAAGTCAGGACTGAGAGACCTCATTTAGTTTATTAGCCATGGGCTTATTCTCCTTGATTCTGCACTCTCCGGAGGTGTGCACCTATCTACGTATTTTGACCCAGCTCTTCCTAAACTTCTTCTTTGTAAAGAATTATTTTTAAATTTAATTTTATTGATCATTATTACTATTTTTAAATTTGCTATAGGACATATATGCTCAAGGGAGAGAGAAAAAGAGAAAGAAAGTGAGAAAGCAAGCTGCTGCCAGATCCAGGACTCGAACTATGGTCAGCCATGTGGGAGTCCAGCATTTGAACTACCACACCACCTGCTGGCCCTCTTCTTAAACTTTTGACAAATAGATACCAAGAATGACTGGCATAATACATTTTTACATCCTGTATAACTAGTGGTTTATGAAACTATTTGCAGAAATACCAAACCACATAATCTTCAATGTGACTTTCGACCTCAGAGTTACTATGAGTATAAATATTACTGTGTATGCATGTGTATTTGCCAGTCTGTTTGTATTGACCTCCAATATTAACACCAAACTGGCAGAGGTCTGATGAACCCACCCACATAATGTATAATGCTATTGGTGGAAAGTATAGTTTATATTCTTTTCAAAGAAACAAGAGTCCATGAGTATCAAATTTACACTTGGAGGCCCTTCCAACTGGTTTTCTGGCATGTATTCTTTGTGTTCCCCATCAAGCTAAAGTAGAGCTGCATAAGCATAGCTTATTAGGAGCTTAATGCCAATAATTTTCTGTTGAAGTTAACTGAATTATAGTTTTACTTGCAAATGTGTGTATATTGTAACATCAGTGAAGTCTTGGTGTTAATAATAGACAGTATGTTCACGATGTTTGTTTCACCATTCATGGAGTTTTCTGCAAATATCTGTCTTTAGCACAACAGTTTTCTTTCTTCCTAGCTGTTTTCAGAGCTGGTTGAAAACTTCGGCTTTGATCTTTATGAATGCCAGCACGTGAATGCTTGCTGTTCTCTGTGTATTTGTGAAAATACATACAGGCATGGCTTTCCTGACTCCTTGCATTCAGCCACAGCTCATTGAAGTGAATGACACACTGAATTGCAAGGACATTGGAGCCCCTTAGAGTATAGGAATTCAGGGACTTGAGAACCTGTTCCAGTTTCCACCCACCATCAAGAAGGAAGAAATTAGAGTTAGCAGAATAGTGCTTTGTGAGCGTTTAAGGTGGCGAAATTCGACTTAGGCAACTTATTATCTCCAAGTTTTACCCGCAATCAAGAAGTAAGAAATTAGACTTGCTAAGTGAAAAGATGACTCTAAAAAATGGAACAAGTGGGCAATCGGATTAAAAAGCGCCATGGTAATATGACAGGTGAGCTGAGGCCTTCAGAAATGAGACGCTCTGTGGTATGAATGGACTCACCGGGGAAGAAAAGGAAGAGGGAGTACGTAGTGCAGAAACCCGGAATTGGGTCCTTCTCACCTAAAAGAATTTGTAATGGTTCTCGTCAGCACTGAAAAGACACTGGATCGGATAACTTGGCTTCTTTCATGGAATTTTCAGCTGGCACATCATTCCAGATTTCTATCAAAAATGTAACTGCTAGTGGCTTAAATTGAAGCTTTTGACAGACATTTTACCCAGTGTCTTCTCCCTCTTTGTTAAAGACAAAGAAAAGATCTTTAGCTGACACAGCAGCCCCTTCGCTTTTGGAAAGTACTTTTCATTAATTGTAGGTCTGCCTCGGTGGTGATTATGTACCTTGCCCTACGGAGGGTTGGAATATTAAGTTGGTTTGAGAAAGATGAGTCACTTATTAGAGCGATCTGAAAGTGGGAAGTAGCAGAAATGGCCCACAAAACCCACTCTCAGTTGGATTCCTTGGCACACTGGTGCAGATAACAGGAACATCGTATCCTAGCTCCTTCGGTTTCTAGTTGCATAATCTCAGACCAATTCCTCCATTTCTCTCAGCTTTAGTCTTCTCATCAATAATATTGCGATTATGAAAACATTTCCCTGGCAGGGATGTTGTCAGGGTCCAAAGAAAGCGACAAATTTGAAACACTGGGCATATTGTCACTCAGAAACGTTAGGTGTGATTACCAGTGGATGCAGAGATTCAAATGATTTTCATCAAGCGTGTTAATTCAGGAAGGGATATCCAACTGATTCATCAGCCGAACTTTTGCAAGCTCTTGAATTGGGAGAAACAAATTGTTTCTTCAAAGCTAAAGCCAATCCAATTGTGGAAATTGCAGGGGTAGCGATTCTCTTCATGGTTATAATGTTACATTGCACCTAGTTTCTTAAGTATATTTTTTAGTTTCTGGTTTATTATGGTTTAAGAACATCAAGAAGAGGAAGAAGAATCAGCATGAGGTTGATGGTTGAGTGACAACTGTAATTTTCCATATAGCAGAATCTTTGCTAACATAAAAGCTACCTTTTGAGTATGCAAAAGTTTAATGAAATACAGGCACAAAGTGGGTGTTTTCCATCCAACAAAGAACGAGTGTAGTCTCAGAATTTAGCATGTAGAGTTATTCTTTCCAGAAATCAACCACCTAAGGACCAAGGAATACAATTTAAAACAGAATTTCTATGCATTATTTTTTGAGTGAACAAAACAGCTTGTATAGCTAAACTGGGTAGCTGTAGCATAATTTGGTAATGTTTCTATTTGTTGAAGAAATGCCGAATATTTGCAGGAATAGCAAGAAGCAAAACATAGTCCTCATCTGTATGCAACATAGTCATAACATAAAATTATGAACTCAGAGATATGATTTCTGAAAAGATTGAATTAACATTGTGAAAATTAGAGCCCCCTCATTTGCATAAATCTGGGGAATGCCGTTGCATGACAAAGCTAAGTGTTTATTTGCCAGTAGTGAAGAGTTGTACCACATTCCATAGCTCTTGCTCCGGATGGCAGTCAGAAATGGCAGTCTGCTTTTTGTTAGGGATACCTGAAATGAAAAGAGGTACTTTAGAAATGCTGCTTGAAAAATAAGGACGTTCTGACATGTAGCGATTTGGGTGAAAATTCCTCTGGGAGAGAAGACTATAATTATCTGATCAACACAACCCCTCCTTGACTTTTAGCTCACTATAGTTACCACCCAGTGACCTCTGATTCCTTGAGCTTTCAAAGGAAACTCAACCCGGAGGGAACCAAAGCTTTTATTTGGAAACTAAAAAAAACTGCTGACATGTTCCTGGACTCATGTGATCATTTGTTATTTAGATGGTCTTAGCTGGAGGGACCAGTAGATGGCGTAGTGGTTATGTGGCCGACTGTGGTTTAGGTCTAGGACATGGTGGCTTGAAAATCACACCAGGCGTGTGTGTATGTGTGCCCAAGATCCCAGGAGGAGAATGGAGAGAAGGGATTGTGGCATGACCATCCCCCCAGGGCGTTATTTCTCACTTTCTCTCTCACTGTGTTTGTCTCTATCTCTCTCCAGTGAGTGCATATGCCCTAAGACAAAAACCTCTTAAAAAACGTCTTAGCTGGAATGCAGAATCATTGACATTCAGAGAACCAGTAATCTGGTCTCTCTCTTCTCAGATGACTGATATGTTTAATACTAAGACCTTTCCTGTTGTAGCTCTTCCATTTCCTAACCGGATGCATAAACTGTGAAAGACAGGAGTTGGGGTGCAGTCATGGGTATGGAATGTAGAAGTTACATCATGAGATGGAGGAGAAAAAAGTGAGCACACCACGAACGAAGGTGATGCGAATATTCTCTGCATTTAAGGGGTAAACTTTGTGGAGCTGGGATGCATTGTACATGGAGATACACTGTATCGATGTATGGCAAGAGGAGTATGAGTTATATTAGGGTTCTTCAGAGAAAGAAGAGATAGATAGACAACTAGGCAGATAAATAGGTACCTAGGAAGAGATTCATTATGGAAATGACCTCATGGGATTGGGAGGGCTGAGAAGTCCATGACAGGCCATCTGCGAGCTGGAGAACCTGGAAAGCTGCTGATGTAATTTCCAGCCTAACTCTGAGGCCTGAGAAACAAGGACTACAACCGATATGAGTCCCAGAGGCCATTGGTCTGAGAACCAGAACCCCAATGTCAGAGGGCAGGAAAAGATGGATGTGCTAGCTCAAAAAGAGAAAAATTTCCCTTTCTCCTTTTTTTTTTAAATTAAATTTTTTTTTTTTTATTGTATTTGGGAGGGCCCTCAATGTAGAATGATCCTCACTCACTAAGGAGAGAGATGTCTTCACTAGGTCTCCTGACTCAAATGTTCATCTCTCTTGGAAACGAAGTCACAGATGCATCCCGAGATTACTTATTTTCTGGGCATCTCTAAGGTCACTCAAGTTGACACATAAAGTTACCCACTACAGACAACGACATCTGACAAACAAAAGTAGGTTCATCAAAGTGGGAGGAAAGGTCAGTGGGATGGAAAGTTCTGAGGCTGAAAGTGAAGGTGTTTTCTGTCTGCTGAGACGATGGTTTTGCTTCGCCTCAGGTGATTAATATTGGCACTGTAGGAGTCTACACTGAACCTTCTTATACCATGTGTTTTATGTTTTTCCATGGATTCTTTTTACTAGTTGGAGATCTGGGTCAATCTATGCCCCCTCCAAAAAAAAAAAAAAGTTAAAAATAGAAGTTAATAATCAAAGTAGGTAAAAATTTCTCGTCATCTCACCGAAACAATCCCTCCTCATTAAATGAACAATTAAACAAATGGTCAATACAGAAGAATATAAAGCCCACAAAGATTCGGAAAACCATAAGATGAAGGTGAAAATGGTTGATTTGTTCACTATACATAAGGTGAAATGGATTCTTGACCCTAATAATCGATGTTTTCACATTTTATAGAAGATGCAATTTATTAATAAGACAATGTGTACTGAAAAAAGTTTAGAGTGCTATAGTACAAAAGGGAGTGGACCAGTTAAATTTTGGCTGGAGGAAGGGATAACAGGGGGAACACAGAGAAGGGGACATTAGAGCTGAACAATGAAAAAGAAGTATGGCTCTGTTTGTTAGAGAGAAAAGCAAGCAATGATACAACTTTTAGGAGAGGGACCAGAATAAGTAGGGGCAATGTGTTGGGAACATTTATGGAATGTTCAGGGAAAATGGAATAGAACAATGGGGCTAGAACAGAGCACTTGGTAGGGGTAGGAGCTAGTGTTAGTTGGAAGGTAAGCTGGAGCTATATTGTAGAAGGTGTTTGCAAGTTAAGTCATGCTGTTGGTTTTAGATTTTATTAGAATGCTTGAAGCATCTTAATGAGGGCAGTGCTTTGATCAGTCTGCATAATAAAGGCTAGATCAGACATGGTTCCATCTGGAGAGAGAGCAATAGGTTAAGAAGCTATTGTTATAGCCTCTACAAGAGCGTAGGAAGTCCAAGTGAGGTGAGAGGAAGGGATGGATGTGCTAACTACTTCAGTGGGCTGATCCAGCAGGATTTTGAGATTGACTGGAAAAGGGATTTAAAGAGGTGAATCTAGAGACCAGCAGATGGTGTAATGGTTATGTTGCTAGACTCCCATGTAGTCAACTGTGGTTTGAGTCCCGAACCCGGTGACATGAAACTCACATTGGGTACATGTGCGTGCATGCCCAAGATCCTAGGAGGAGAATGGAAGAGAAGGGATTGTGACATGGCCATCCTCCTGGGGAGTGATTTCTCACTTCCTGTCTCTTTGTCTTTCTGGCAAGCACATGTGCCTTATAGCAAAAATCTTTCTCTCAATTAAAAAAAAATATCTAACATGATCTTGAAGTTTCCATAGTGGGAGATTAGGTGGGTGGGGATTTCATTAATAAAGATAAGGAACATAGTTGGAGAGAAATAGGAATGTGGGGAAATGTTGAATTTAGTTTTGGACATTATACATTTTTGAGGTTTAGGAGACATTGAGGTAAAAATGTTCAATAGGGGGAACCAGCAGTTAGCGTAATGGCTATGTCGCTGGACTCCCACGTAGTCGAATGTGGTTCGTGTCCCAGACCTGGTGGCTTAGAACTCACGCAAGGCGCATGTGCGTGCGTGCCCAAGATCCCAAGAGGAGAATGGAGGAGAAGGGATTGCGGTGCGACCATCCCCCCTGGGGGGATGATTTTCTGCTTTCTGTCTCTATGTCTCTCTCTGTGTCTGGCGAGCGCACAGGCCCTATAGTGAAAACCTCTCCAAAAAAAAAAAAAAATGTTCCATAGGCACTTGGAAGGTATATTTGGAGCCCAGGGGGCATAAGAGGTAGAGAAATAGATTTGGTCACATATATAATGAACAGTAGAGGCAGTGAGAAGTAATGAAATCACCAAGTGAGAAAATATATGAAGGAAACAAAAATGCCCCAGGGAGCCCTCCAAGGAACACCCAGTATTTGTTAGGCAGGCTAAGAAAGGCTGGGAAGGGGATTTAAAAGAGGCAGAGAGGCAACAAGAGAACCAGAATAAAGTAGTGCTTTGGAGAGCAGTACAGAAGAGAATTTCAAGAAGAGAGAGTGTTCAGTATTGTCAGATATTGCAAAGACATCTTACTGGAGAAAGCACTTAAAATTTTTTTCAAATTGTGTGTAGCTACTTACTAAACCTTGGTTAGTTTATACTGTTGCTGTTGTGAAGTAGAAAAAAAGGACCTGGGGGTGCAAAAGTCATTTCTGTGTGCATTAGACAAGTGAGCCCCTCCCTCCAGGTGAAGGTGCCACTCAGAGCTCAGCAAGAGGTGCTTCTGTTGCCTCCTTGCCCAAACAACCTACTGTCAGACACACACTGCAAAATCATACATGGCTTTGGCTACCCAGGGGCTGGAGAATAAGTACATGACTGCAGAGTGGCACAAAGATCCAGGAGGACAAGATGGAGGGTTTGGGGTGATACTGAGTACTTATTTGAAATGGTTGCCCTTGGGGCCAATGAAGGTGGGGAATTATGGGAAGAAAAGAGGTAGACCAGATTTAACAAATGAGATAAGACTTTGGAAAAGAGCTCAATGAAGCCAAAGAGCTGTATTTCTAAAGATTCATAGGAGTGAATGATTGGATTATAAAATCAGTGGGAATGGGATTCTGGAGCAGAAGTAAGGTGTTTTTTTTTTTTTTTTTCCTAGAGAGATACTTTTGCTGTAAGGCACATGCACTTGCCAGAGAGACAGATAGACACAGAAAGTGAGAAATCATCCCCCAGGGGGGATAGACATGCCACAATCCCTTCTCCTCCATTCTCCCTTCAGGACCTTGGGCATGCACACACATGTGCCCAGTTTGTTTAAGCTGCCAAGTCTGGGACTTGAACCATGGTCGACTATGTGGGAGTTCAGCAATGTAACCATGATGCCATCTGAGGGTCCCCAGAAGTAAAATTTGAAGTGAAAAAAATAATTTAATGATTGCAGTAGGATTCTGGGTGGTTCATCAAAATTTATGTTGGGATCACTCTGGATGACAATAGGTAACTGAGTAGAAAAGATATCTGTGAGCCTTACAGAATGTGAGTGAGGGGTGGGAAGAGAGGTCAGCAATAATAATGAGGTAGAAGTAGGGTAGTGAAGGTCCACATGCTTGCTGGCTCCCACCACTGCCCACCCATGTGCTGGCTGGCCCCTGTCACAATTCACTGGTACTGCCCATGCCATCTGCAGGCACCATAGCGTCTATCTTACACTCTATCTCCCTGGCTCAGTCGCTGACACACAAAGACCAAAGAGATTGAGATAAGTCAGGGGAACTTGGGCCCTGACTGAAGGGAGAGCTGACAACCACTGCCTCTGAAGCTTGTAGGTATCTGGACCATGGGTAATACCTATGAGCAGCCCACACAAAGACAGAAATCAGGCGAGCTCATCGTGGGGCAGAAGAGAGACCATGGAAACTTCAAGTTTGCACAGTTTCTACTTTCAAAAGTAGAGAGGAACCAACCCTCTGAAGCTAGTGGTGCTCTGGAGGACCTCCCCTCCCCAACACTCTGTACAGAGAAAATGAGAGAAACTCTCTCTGAACTCCAAACCCCATATTCCCACTATGCATTCCAACTCTTTCACCCACAGAAGAAAAAGGAAACTGGCACAGAGCCAACACATCCTGGGGAAGTGCAAGAGCAAAAAGATTCAGGGGAAACACACACACACAAACCAAGACAATGGACATCCCATCTCAATTTTGCAAGAAAACTATACTGTCTTGCAAGTTGATCAGCAGGTGGCGCTCTAGTAACAATCAAGTCTACAGCCCAGAGGGAACAGCGGATGCAAAAGAGCATCTCCACCTCAAAAGAGACTGAGTAATTTGGACACCACACTAGCTCCTGTCTGGCAGGCAGGACAGGCCTGTATGCTTCCTACTTTTAGATTCAAGTCCAGGGGAATGGTTAGCTGCTACAATTGATGTCACTCACAACATGGCTCTTTGGACCTCCCTGAACTGTCTCATGTGCAGGATACACAAACTCTACTCTAATTTTGGAGATGCAGCCATTCTTCAGCTCCTCCTAGTAACTTTGCCAGGGACACACTTGGGACAAAGGACTGGTCCCCCTGGCCCATCCAGAACTACAGAATGTAATCTGAAAATTAGAAGGAAGTGAGTGTTTCACCAGATGTCTAAAAACCAAGACAGAGATGCAAGGAATATGAGAAAACAAGGAAATATTTCTTCCCCAAAGGGAAACAATAACTCCTCACCAACAATGGATAAACACAAGATATCACAGAAATGTCAGAAAAGTAACTCAGAATATGTATCGTAACAAAACTCAATGAGATGCAAGAGAAAACAATCAATTACAGGAGAGAAAAATATCATTCTAGAACATGACAAAGGAATTTCATAATGAGATAGAAACCATAAAAAAGGATCACATAGACTTTCTGGAGATGAAGGATACAATAAAAATCTCCCTCTAAAGTATTAATGGCAGGGTAAGACATGCAGATGCAGAAGAAAGAGTCTCTCTAGCCTTGAAAACAAAATCTCCAATTTAGTTCAAGTTGCTGTAAAGAATTAAAAAAAAGAAGACCTAAAACAACAATAATGAAATAACAAATAGGAAATCCTAGACACCATTAAACAGCCAAATATTCACATAATGGATATCCCAGAAGGTGAATAGATGAGTAAAGACAGAAAATCTCTTCCATAAAATACTATCTGAAAATTCTCCCAATCTAGAAAGAAAACAGACAGCTAGATCTGGAAAATACAAAAAACACCAAATAGATTCAACATAAGAAGATCCTGTCCAAGGCACATCATAGTCAAATTGCTAAAAATTAAAGACAGAGTAAATATTCTAAAAATGACAAGTGAGAAATGTCAAGTTACTTACGAAGACTATCCTACCAGACTAACCTTGGACTTCTCAAGTGAAACAATGCAGGCAAGGAAAGAATGGAAAGACATATTTAAAACTCTGAAAGATAAATAAAAACCAAACCAAGAATAATACTTAGTAGGATGATTCTTCAAATGAAGGAGAAATAAAATCATTCCCTGATAAACAAAAACTGAAAGAATTTGCAAACACTTGACCAACTCTTGAAGAAATAGTTTAAATAACCTTACATCAGGAACATGAAAAGGAGAAAAATAGAAGCAGAAGAACACAAAGTATCTAAGAAAATGACTACAAAGTGGCAGAGATAAATCTATAAATATCAATAATAATGTTAAATGTTAATTTATTAAATTTGCCAGGTAAAAGGCACAGATTGACTAATTGGAGGAAAAAAAACAGGAACCTTCTATATGCTATTTACAAGAAACACACTTCACTGATAAATATACATTGACTGAAAGTCAAGGACTAGAAAAATAATTTAATGCAAACAGAAACCAAAAAAGTAAAAAATAAAGAGAAGAACACCATTTACTAGTGAAGGGACTGATCTACCAAGAAGAAATAAAAATTATAAATATCTACACACCCAACACTAGAGCACCCAAATATGTTAAAGAAAGACTACTAGATCTAAAGAGAGAAACAAAATGCAACACACTAATTGTTGTGCATTCCAACACCCCATCACCACTGAACAGGACATCTATACAAAAAAAGTAAACAAAGAGACACAGGAGCTAAATGATAAAATAAATCAAATGGACCTGACAGACATCTATAGAACTTTTTACTCAACTATCACAAAATACACATTTTTCTCATCCCCACATGGAACATTTTCTACTAGCAATCACATAATAGGACACAGAACAGGACTTTCTAATTTGAAAGTATAGAAACTATATCTTCATCTGTTCCAACCGCAATGGAATTAAACTTGAAATCAACAACAGACAGAATCTTTGAAAATATACAAAGACATGGAAGTAAAACAATATATTTCTGAATGACTTTAAAACTACTGAAGAAATTAAGGCTGAAATAAAAATATGTATTGAAACCAACAATAATGAACACATGACTCTCTGTAGTCGTTGGGACACAGCAAGAACATTTATAGGAGGGACATAGCAATTAGTGCTGATAAGAAAAATATTGGAAGGTCACAAGTAAATAACATAATGATGCACCTCGAGGGACTAGAAAAATAACAACAAAAACTTCCAAATATGCCAGAAGAAAAGAAATAATGATTAAAGCAGAAATAAACTAAATAGAAGAAAAATAACTATACAAAAAATTAACGAAACATAAAACTGGTTTTTGAGGGCATAAGCAAAACTGACAAACCATTAGCTAGACTAATCATGAAAAACAGAGAAAAGAACTAGAGAAATAAAATTAGTGGTGAAACAGGCAATATTACAACAAATGTAACAGAAATACAAAAGATCATGAGAGAAAACCTAGATGAGATGGACAAATTTCTGGACACATACAATTGACTTCCATTGAACCAGAAAAAAATAAAAAGCCTTAATAGACCAATAACAACAGTGAGACTGAATTAATAATAAACAATCTCTCAGCAAAGAAAAGCCCAGGTCCTGATGGCTTCTCTTCTGAATTGTACAAAACTTCTAAAGAAGAGATAACCCCAATTCTCAACTATTTCTAAAGATACAAAAGGAAGGAGACCTTCCAAACTCATTCTAAGGAATCTCTATCACCTTGGTAGCAAAAGCAGACAAGGACGCAACAAAAAAAGAAAACTACAGACCAATATTCCTAATGAATACAGAGGCAAAAATACTTTTCAGCCATAAAAAACAACAAGGTCCTGGAATCTTATAGAAAGTGGATGAATGTGGAAGATTCGTTGCTGAGTGAAGCAAGTCAGGCTATGAAAGAGAGACATTGCATGTCTCCACTTAACATATACCTACTGTCGGCACTCTATGGTAGAGACGGAAAGACTAGAGAACATAAAATATTAAAAATTGTAATGGACACTAGAGACAAAGTGGAAAGAGAGTGTGAGGGGGAAGAGTATAGGAAATTTGGGGGGAAGATGGAGAGATAAGACACTTGTGGGACAAGGATAAGGTCTATTATCTGTTGATGAGGATGTGTATGGTGGTCTCAACTGGGCTGAACTGAGGTGTATATCATGCTGGGTAAAGTCTCTTACAATCTAGATGATGTATAATGATGTATAATGTCTGAATAATAATAAAAGTATATAAGTATAAAAAATTAAAATATAATGCTAACAAATGGAATTAATTAAATAAATAAATATCTTTAAAAAAAAAAAGAGGCAAAATTTCTCAACCAAATACTAGCAAGTGAATCCAACAGCACACCGAAAAGATTATATACCAGGGGCCAGTAAGTGTTATGGTGGTTTAGGTTCCGGACTTCCACTTGGTTGACTGTGGTTTGAACCACTGACCTGGCAGCTTGAAAATCATGCTGGGCATGTGTGCATGTGTGTCCCAAATGCCACGACAATAATGAAGGAGAAGGGTTTGCAGTGTGGCCATCTCCCTGGGTGGTGATTTCTCACTTTCTCTCTGTCTGTCTCTCCTTGGTGAGTGCGCGTGCCCTGTGGCAAAAGCCTTAAAAAAAAAAAGAAAAAGAAGAGAAGAAGAAAAAGAAAAAAAGAAAAGGAGAGAAAAACAAAAAGAAAAAAAGGTGACCAGATAGGTTTTATCCCAAGGATTCAAGGACAGTTCAATGTACTCAAAATAATAATGTAATACATCACGTTAACGAAAGAAAAAATAAAAAAACATATAATCACATAAATTGATTCAGAAAGGCATTTGATAAAATTTAGCATTTTTTTTCATGATTGTAACTCTCAATAAAATAAGTATAGAAGGGACATAGCTCAACACAGTAAAGGACATATGTGACAAACCCATAGCAAACAGCATACTAAAACTGAAAGAAGATAAAGTTGTCTGTTTTCTTTCTCCTTTTCAATATAGTTTTTTTTTTTTTTTTTTTTTTTTTTTTTTTTTTGAGAGGTTTTTGCTACAGGCCGTATGTGCTTGCCAGGGAGACAGAGAGAGACAGAGAACCAGAAAGTGAGAAATCACCTCCAGGGGGAATGGTCACGCCGCAACCCCTTCTCCTCTCTGGATCTCGGGCATGCACGCACAGGCGCCCAGCGTGAGTTTAAGCCACTGGGTCCGGGACTCGAACCGTAGTCAACTACACAGGAGTTCAGCGACATAACCATTACGCTAACTGCTGGTCCCTCAATATAGTTTTTGAAGTCCTTCCTAGTCAATTTCATCATACAAAAGAGCAAAATAAAAGGCATTTAAATAGAAAAAGAAGTAGTAAAACGGTCCCTATTTGCAGATGGCATGATTATATACATAGAAAAACCGAAAGAACCCATGAAAAAACTCCTAGAAGTGATAAATGAATTCAGTAGAGTGGCAGGACACGAGATCAACATACAAAGCTCCATAGTGACTTTATATACCAACAATGAACAGGCTGGGACAGAATTGAAGAGTTTGCAATAGTTACTCCCCCACCGCCCCCCCAAAAATGCCTAAGAGTAAACTTAAGAGATAAAAGACCTCTAAAATGTGAATAGTGAAAAACTGAAAAAAGAAAAGATGTTCCGTACTCTTAATTTAGAAAAATCAATATAATCAAAATGTCAGTTCTACCCAAATTAACTTACGAAGTTAATATGTGGGACCAGCAGATGGCGTAATGGTTCTATCGCTGGACTCCCATCATGGTTTGAGTCCCAGACCCAGTGGCTTAAACTCATGCTGGGCATGTGTTGTGTGTGTGTGTGTGCGTGTGTGTGTGTGTGAATCCAAGATTCTGAGAGGAGAATGAAGAATAATAAGTATCTATCATTTAATATAAAGTGATGAATATAGAAGAGTTCATGCTAATTAAAAGAAGCCAGACTATGAAAGAAAACCATTATTGTCTGTCCCCACTTAATACTTGGTTAGTGCAATCTGTAGCAGAAATGGAAAGATTCAATGGTATAATACTGGGGAAGATAAAGGTAGATACTAGAAACTATATAATACAGGCATGGATAATAGGGTATTAGAAGGAGGGTCTCAGGAAAAAATCATTTAACAGACACAAGAATGTAAATTCTCTCTTGAAAATACATATATATTTTATATACATAATAATATCTTTGATTTGATTATTACACATTGCATATGTGCTTCAAAAACCATTGTATACTATATAAATATAAACAAGAAATCATAAAGTAAAATAAGATGAACTATTGGCAATAAAAAAGGAGAAGACATAGGGTAGTATAATTTGATGTTACAGATGTCAGTGGTTGGCTGAAGTAGGAAAATTAAAAAAAAAATTGGGGAGGTTCACTTCATAATTTAGCAATTCTCCTGGTAATCAAAAATTCTGAATTTGATTGTTCTGTTTGACTATAAGGAGCAAACACAACAGAGCAGAGAAAGACAACAGTAGAGGAAACATCATAGAGTTTGTCCTATTGCTATTAAAAGAAAATACCTGACACGAGGTGATTTATAAGACTAGAGATTTACTCAGCTCATGGTTTGAAGATCCAGGGTTTAGGGACCACATCTTGTGAGGGTCTCTAAACCACATCATGACATAGCAAAGGGCAGGACAGCGTGTGCCTGTGCCCACATATTTCTGTTTCATTCCTTCTCATAAAACCATCTGTACTTAATAGTGGGGGCCTCACTCTGATGCCTACTCACTTCCTAAAGGCCCTACTTTCAACATCATAATCAGAATAAATCTCTTAATACCTTCACAATACAATCAAGTTCTAGTATAATGAATTTGGGGTACATGCAAACCATAGCACCATGGATTTAAAAGCAGCCACCAGAAAAGGGGGTTGTTGCAAAAGAAATTAAGTTTTTTATTGCTCTAAGTAGAAAATTAGTCAGTCCGAAGGCACACACCTTTTCATAGCATTCTCCTAAATGGTGTAGTTGCGATTGAGAAGCCCATACATCTCTCTTTGGAGGGTAATATAGCCCAGTTAGACTTTTTGACTGAAATGCCCAACTCCTACAAAATGTGAGATAATCCTGAGGTTTAACCTTGTAAAGATTTGATATTTTGTCAATATTGTGCTTGAACTCATTGCCTCAATGCTTGAGAACTTAGAATACTGTAATTCCTGTGGATCAGGGTCTTTAGTGTATTAGGAGATGTGAAAGCCTTTAGATATTTTGCCTTTCAAGAACTCACACATCTGGACAATGTGTGATATGAAGGGAAAGGAAAGAGTGAAAATATACCTTCATAACCAAATAAAATATTGTTTGAAATTATTTATGTCTCCCTAAGTTCTTAAGAGTGAGAGGCACCTAGGCCAGCAGGTGGTATGGTAGTTGAGGCACTGGACTCCCACATGGCTGACCATGGTTTGAGTCCCAGACCTGGAGTCTTGGTTTCTCACTTTCTCTCTCTCTCTTTCTCTCTCTCTCTCTCTCTCTCTCTCTCTGTGTGTCTCTCTCTCTCTCTCTGATAAGTGCATGTGCCCTAGAGCAAATTAAAAATAATAAAAAAGATAAAATTAAATAAAGAATCCTTAAAAAGAGTGAGAGGTGCCAATAACAAAACAATAACAATAGCAATAAAAAATGTGTCAAAGATATTAGTTATTCTCTTATTTGTGTCCTGTAATACTCAGGGACATAACTAGTAAAAATAATTTTAATATAAAATTTAATATTGTTCTTCATTGTTGTATGTCTCCTCAAAGTGCAGGAAATAGAGAGACTTGGTTAAGTGAGGTTCACGCTGTGACTGGATGGGGAGGAACCATAATTGGAGTAGCAAAGGGTTACCTGGGGCTGGGATGAGTGAGGTAGAGCGAAATCTTTCAGGAATGAGGCTCCTTTCAAAACTGGACTGAGAGGAGAGAGTACGGCCTACACTTCCATGGCTTTGACTTACCAAGTAAAAACAGATTAGTTATAGCTTCTATAAATTTCTTACATTTAGTATAGAATTACTTAACATAACGACAGATGTTAGGAAGCCAATGATCAAATATAGAGAAACCAAACCTTTCTAGTCACACACTCTGCACTCTTAAATCTTTCTTTGGAGTGACGATATTGTAGTTTAAAGTCAAGGTTGTCTATTCACTGCGTGCTGTAATGTTTGGTACCAAGAGGTGTTTAGTAATTTTGCTGAACTAGATGCCTTTTTTTTTTTTTTTTTTATTGGAGAGGTTTTTGCTATAGGGCACATGCGCTCACCAGACAGACAGAGAGAGACAGCGAGACAGCGAGAAATCACCCCCCAGGGAGAATGTCCACGCTGCAATCCCCTCTCCTCCATTCTGCTCTTGGGATCTTGGCACGCACGCACACGCGCCCGGCGTGAGTTTTAAGCCACCGGGTCCGGGACGCGAACTGCAGTCGACTACATGGGAGTCCAGCGACATAGCCATTACGCCAACTGCTGGTCCCTGAACTAGATGTCATCTGCACCATATCTTGAGAAGACAGAATGGAAGAGATGATGACGATGATGATGGGGAACTGTTGAGTGTTGCTCTACTCTAGGTGTTGTTCCAGATGCCATATATCTTGGCTTATTTGTGCTTTACAACAGTCCTATAAAGGAGATGACTACTTCCCCATGTTACAAATGAAACTGAGACTAGTTAACTTGTCTCTAATAGATGATAGTTGATTTGCCTTGACTAGTCTGGTTCCAAAGTCTAAGCTCCATTGTATATGCTATATTGTCTCTCCAGAGATGGAAAGTGGGTTGGAGAAGGTAGACGATCAACTTCAGTGTTTAATGCTTTATTTTTTTCCTACGTAGATGATTTGTCCCATCTCTCCCTCTTTTTCTCCTTTTATGTATTTCTCTGTTAGTGTGTGACATTGAGCAAATTCATTTCACCTTAAGAAATAAACAAAGTTCCTTTAACCGTACAGCCTTCTGTTGTTTCATGGGCTCTACCAAAAAAGTAAACCTCTGAAGCAAAAGTAACAAACCTGTTGCTCTGGGCAGCACATTTTCCTGAACTGAAGAGTAGCAAAGTGTCTTTGATCTATCTTCATAAAGGCATGCTGTGTGCAATAGAAACAGCTGCTTTGAGGACAGGAACCGTGACTATATTTTCAGACTGTTCCTATAGGGTTCTTTAATGTGGTCTGAAGTTTAAAGACAAAGTATTGCTCATTACAAGCCACTTTAAGATGAAATATATAGCTACCTGATGGAATATCAAGTTCTTAGTAACCTACCTGTATGTGCTATATATATATTTTTTCTTTTTTGGAATGGTTTTTGCTACAGGGTGTGTGCACTCACCAGAAAGACAGAGAGACAGAAAGTGAGAAATCACCCCCCAGGGGGGATGGCCACACCACAGTCCCTTCTCCTTCATTCTCCTCTCGGGATCTTGGGCACACACACATGCGCGCCCATCTTGAGTTTAAGCCATCGGATCCAGGACTCGAACCACGATTGACTACATGGGAGTCCAGTGACATAGCCATTATGCTAACTGCTGGTCCCCCTATATATGCTATATTGAATTGACTGAAACACTAGATCGCTGGGAAAGTCATGATTTATTTTCCTATTCAAAAATATGTCATGACTTTTCTTTTTTTTTGGAGAGGTTTTCACTATAGGGCACGTGCGCTCGCCAGACAGAGAGAGAGAGACATAGAGATAGAAAGCGAGAAATCACCCCCCAGGCGGGGTGGTCATGCCGCAATCCCTTCTCCTCCATTCTCCTCTCGGGATCTTGGGCACGCACGCACACGCGCCCAACGTGAGTTTTAAGCCACTGGGTCCGGGACGTGAACCGCAGTCTACTACGTGGGAGTCCAGCGACATAGCCATTACGCTAACTGCTGGTTCCCTGTCATGACTTTTCTGATGACCCAATATTATTTTACCATTTGTTTGACATGATCATACATATGCCAGTGCAGGCCCCTTAGTTCCTGGGTTCAATTAGGATAGAGATCAACTTGGGAGAGTCTACTGACTGTGTAGCATCCTCCTGCAATGGGATTCTAGAAGTGTATTAGGGACTTAGAAATTGAGCTTTTCCTTTTTTTCTTTAACTTCCAAAATTAGATTAGTAAATGAAATTTCTCCCCACCAATCTCTTCTCTGTCTTCCCACAATACCAAACCCATATATTTAGTCTGTATGACCCAAGGAAAGGGGGCTGAGGATGGGGGATCATCAGAAGATATCTTTTGCTATGACCTTCAGAGACTTAAACAAGTTATATTTACTTTTCTTATTAATACAACAGTAGGGGCAGCAGGTGGAGCAGAGGTTAAGGTGATTGGATTCTACATGACTGACTACGTGGTTTAAGTCCCGGATCTGGTGACTTGAAAATCATGCCTAGTGTGTGCGCATGCATTCGTAAAATCCCATGGGGAGACTGGAGGAAAAGGGATTGTGACATGACCATTCTCTCTGGGGGTGATTTCTCGCTTTCTCGCTCTTTTTTTTTTCTCTGACAAGTAAACACACCTTATAGTAAACTAAAAACAAAAAAAGAAGAAGAGTATGTAAGTAGTTGATATGGCAACTAATAAAGGAATATAGAAAGGCAAAAAAAAAAAAAGAAGGAAATAGCTAGAGAAAGAGGCTCTGGTGATTCTTATTTTAATATACAGTTTTCCCTTTTTTTAAAAAAAAGAATTATTTTATTTAAGGTTATGTATGTATTTATATTTGACTGGAGAGGGACAGAGTGAGAGAGAGGGAAAGTGAAAAAGCAAGCCACCAGGTCCAGGATTCAAACTATGGTCGACCATGTGGGAGTCCAGTGCCCTTAACCACCACACTACCTGCCGACCCCCAGTTTTCCTTTTTAACCAAGTATAAGAGCTGACATGATTTGGATATCCATCTGCCACTCTGAGGTTCCTAATTCTCTAAGTCTCAGAGTTTATGATTATATAATTATTTCAAATGGAGTAGATCAGTGTCTGGGAGGAGACATCTGTGAATGTTGTTAAGAAAGGTTCACCAAATTCCATTTTGCATACTGACACGAAGAGAGGAAAAGACAACTTAACCCTGTAATGATTTCTCAATTGAAAAATGAATGAAATAAGAAAAACCCCAGGGCCAGCAGGTGGCGTGGTGGTTAAGGTGTCTGGATCCTATATGACTAGCTATGCACTTGGGGTCCTGGACCAGGTGCCCTTGAAAAACACACTGAGTATGTGTGCATAAGTGCCTCAAATCCTGAGAGGAGAATGGAGGAAAAGGCATTGCTGTGTGGCCATCTCCCCTGGTGGGTGCTTTCTCTCTCTCTCTCTCTCTCGTCTCCAGTGAGTTCATGTGACCTATAGTAGCAATTAAAAAAGAAAAAAACAATAAAACACCCAATTGTCATATCAACTGTGACTAAGAAGGTAGATGGGAGTGAATCTAATGGATGCTTTCCTTGATCCTCTGAAGGAACTTCTATTAGTAACTTATTTGGAAGAACATCAAATGAAAATGTAAAACTTTTCCTAATGTATTTAGCCAAAGGCATAAAAGAAGCAGCTCACGTCACTCTCAAATGTTGCATGTCAACTCACTGTCAATCTAGTGAAAACAGTAACCAATTTAGAGATGATGTGATAAAGAGAAATACGTCCCGGAATCGGGATCCTTGCATTTTGGCTGTAATTCTGTGACTGACTTTGTGAGGTTGGGAAAGTCACAACATCTCCGGGACCGAGTTTCTTTGGTTGTAAAATGAAGGTGTTTAATTAGATCATTTCGAAGAGTCTTTTGCAATGACAACTTTCATATTTTTCACTGAGACAAAGAAAATAATAACTTCTACTAGTTAAGTGCTTCTTACTTCAACATTCGGTCTGCAAAACATTTCTAAAAAAAATGTAATAAGTTAGCTTAAAAAGGCAGAATTAGGTAAATTATATGCAGTATAAATAAGCTTGAAGAAGTTGGAAATCCATCTTGTATTACCCAGCGAGAGACTCTGCCACCCATATGGTCCTAAAAACACTGTGGTTGCTTTATTGTCCTCTCTGGCAGTGCCAATCATAGTTAGCACTAATTAATGAAATTCCAGGGTGCTGTTTGCCAGGAGGTTCACGCGATGGGTGAAGCAAACTACAGTGGCAAAGTTTCCATCATTTATATTGCCGTGACAATATTGGCTCAAGTCTCAGAAACAGTCATTCCAGCTCCCAGTCCCTGCGAGAACAAATGGAGATTGATTTATGTTCGGAGGCTTCTCGAGCATATTGTCAACACCGCGATGGCTGCCAGAGCTCATCCCACAAAGTGCTGACATTTTCTGGGAATCGGCTTGCCTGTACACACGTTCTCCCTAGTAGCTTACATTTGCACACATTGTTGGTGTTCCTTTTTTAAAAAAATTTTTTATTTTAAGGTTCATGGCATGAGTTACTGATATGAAAATCGGTCCAACATTATTAACCCAATTTATGCCAATACGAAATCGTGCGAAGTCAAGTCATGCCAAATAAAGACCCTGAACTTCCTTTAATTGATGTTGGAATTATCATAAAGGGGTTTAAATACAGTGAACTTTCTTTAGAATCATGCTTCTTTTTATTTATTTATTTATTTGTTTATTTATTTATTTGTAAACTCTCCATCCCATCCTACCCCATCCATTGTCTCTAGTTTTATTCTCCATTTATTTGACCACTTAGTGAGTGTTCCTCTTCAATTCCATTTCTCCTACTCTAACCTGCGTTGTCATTGCTGCAGTAGGCTCTGTGGATGTCTTCTGGTACAGTCATAGTCATAGAGAGTCATACATAGCTCTTTTAAAAAAATTTATTTCTGGGGCCAGCAGAAATATAACCATGGTGGATAAGGCACTGGACTCCTACCTGGCTGACTAGAGTTCAAGTTCCAGACCCAGCAGCTTGCTTTCTCATTTTCTCTTTCTCTCTCTCTCTGGTGAGCATGTGCTGCCCTGTAGCAAATTAAAAAAAATAATAATTATGAATGAAATTAAAGAAGTAGTTCTTTTAAAATATACATATCTATATATAGGGGCCAGATGGTGGTGCATTGTAGCACAACTAGACTCACATGGGAAAAGTCCTGGGTTCAAGTCCTGGGACTCTCTGAGCATATCAGGCCTACCTGTGCATGCCCATGGTGTGGGCCAGCTGAGACTGGGGTGGGTCATGGCATGAAGACCCCCTTTGTGGGCACCTCTCTATTTCATTCTCTCTGTTCTTTCTCTAATGAAAGAAAGAAGTAAACTTAAATACAGACACATACACATTTATAAATAAATAAATAAATATATATACACACACACAAACATATTTATAAATGAATAAATAAATATACACCCCCACACATATTTATAAAGAAATAAACTTAAATATAAATTTATATATTATATAGTTATATTTATAAAATTCATTTTATATTTTATATAACTTTTTATAAATTCTATATTACACATAATACATAATGAATATAAATTATAACTTATTTGTATATAATCATAACTATTATATATGTATATCTTCTTTTTTTTCCCTTTTATTTCTATTTATTTAATTTATTTATTTGGAGAGGTTTTTGCTATAGGGCGCGTGCACTTGCCAGAAAGAGAGGGACAGAGAGACAGAAGGTGAGAAATCACCCCCCAGGAGGCTGGCTACTCCGCAATCTCTCCTTCATTCTTTCAGGATCTTGGGCATGCAAACACACGCACCTGGCGTGAGATTTAAGCCACCAGGTGCGGGACGAACCACAGTTGACTACATGGGAGCCCAGCGACGTAGCCATTATGCCAACTGCTGGTTCATATATATATATATATCTTAAGGAGACTAAAAGCCACACATTCCAAATAATAAAAGAGCAAACATCCAAATTGATTATTACGGCAAAAAGACATATCAGTTCAATAATGAAACATCTTTGCATGACTTTGATCAAGTAAATTGAGTTGTTTTCTCAATGGTGCTGTGGGAAATCAAAGGTTATCATGTTGCAAATTTCCAACACAGTGTTTTCTTTCTTGAAAATACATTCCAGTGCTTCTTTAAACAACTCATTGAGATAAACTATGGACACCATGGGATCAGTTTTATGTCTCATGTTTCCAAATGTAAAAAATCAAGATATAATTTAGATAAAGTGTCATCTTACAAGTATAGCTTAATGAATTTTTATAGCGCCACTCTCATCTTGATCAAAATCTGGAATATTTCTCACCTCTGGCGAGGATCTATTATCCTCTCTCAGTCTTCAGGCTCATCCCCGCCTTTGCAGAAGAGTAACAGAAATAATTATTTTTTGAGTGAAAGTAGTTGAACATTTAAACATGCTTATTATGAATTGCGTTTCTTCCAGTTTTCATCATTGAAGAATTGCTTTCTCTTTAAGTATTCTCTCTCAGAGTTTTCCTCTGAAGGGTAGGGTAGGAAATGGTCAAAGAACATGGAGAGTTTTGTTACTTAATACCTAAGTTTCTTGTTGTTTCTCACTTAAAAAAAATATTTATTGGGTAATCGCGAAAGGCATGATGCATTTTTGCGCAGGAAAACATAGAAAAACACGTCATGACTTTCCAGACAACCTAATATTCCTCCATGATAGATGGGAAGAGGGAGAAAGGCGTGCCGACAGGCCTTCCTGCTGCAGTCCACGCCAGCCTCAGCTAGCCTGCATCACAGGCATACACATCTGGTATACAGAGGCAAGTCTTTGGACATGCACCCAGGAACGTCTCATCTCACGAGGATCCAGTTGTGTTACTGCGGAGCCAATGTCTGCCTCTGTCCTTTCTTTCTTTCTTTTTTTTGGAGAAGTTTTTGCTATAGGGCACATGTGCTCGCCAGAAAGACAGAGAGAGGCAGAGAGACAGAAAGCGAAAAATCCGCAATCCCTTCTCCTCCATTCTCCTCTTGGGATCTTGGACACACACGCACATGCGCCTGGCGTGAGTTTAAGCTGCAGAGTCCGGGACTCGAACTGCAGTCAACTTCATGGGAGTCCAGCGACATAGCCATTACTCTAACTGCTGGTCCCTGTCCTTTCTTTTTTATTGTTACTACAGAGGTAATAATAAACAGCAACAATAATAATAATCCTTCTTAGAAAAGATTCCTGAGAAATTGCTTTTAGGCATGAAGGGATGGAATAATGTCTCATTTGTCTGTTTGTTGCGGGTTTTCTCATTCATGCAGTTTATTTTATTGTTCTGTTTCTGGAGAGAGATCACACTTTACCAAATTTTCCTTTGGGAGAGCGTTTTGTTCGCAGTGTACAGTATTAAACAGACACGGGGAGAGGGTGAAGTGAGCGCTGGGTTGCATTAGTGGGCCTTGGTAGAGATGGTTCACATGTTTCCCTGGGGTTTTGCCAAAGAGTGAGATGCCCTGAGAACAGGAGCAGAAGGTTTTCAGAGAGGCCAGAGGTAAGGCGTATGGACTGCTGGTCAACCACCCCCCCATCTTTAATGCAGAGCTCCTGCTGTCCCATATTATGTCGCATGCAAACTCTGGTCGCGCCTACCTATCACCAATAGCCTTAGCAGTATTAACACTGGGTGCTTATATTATTCTTTTCTAGTTTATAAAATCCATCTCCTTCATTTTATCTCATTATTTATTATGACAGCTTTGGAAAGTAAGTACCCTAAGCCTATTATCCTTCGTTGACTTACCAGTATGAGACTGAGATTTAAAGAGATGAAGGGTCTTTCCCAAAGAACGTGTCTTCCTTAATGAGTTTGCTTCTTCACAGTCTGGCTCTGCAGTGAGCCACCTAGGGGATTTCTGATTTTATTAATGGGTCCGAAGTGTATCTCAGTTATACTCATATATTCTGGGAAAAGGGAAGGCATGCCAGATGGTGCACAGGATTGAAGTGTAATAAAGCACTGTCACATGGGATTTAGCAGGACAATCTGATCCAGGACAGATTCTTGCCACCTATTTTTCATATGATTAGTCTGGAGTCACTTCAGTCAGTGGTTTCAGAAATAACTTTCCCATGTAGATGTTACTTTAGCTTAGTTCTTACAGTACTCCAGGCTGAAAGAATCTTTAAAACCATGAGCTTTTCAAATTGGATTTTGTTAGAATTTAAGACTGTCAGGAGCCCAGATGAAGACAGCATTGGCTATGGTGGGGGACTGATACATTTTATTGAATGATTGAGTGGTTCTAAGTATGAGTCACTGTTACTTGTTATTATCCTAGAGCAAGAATAAGAGCTTTGTTAATTTTATAACGTCATTAACACAACAATGGAATTTATAGAGTCACAATTTTTCTCCTACATTTTACATATGATAGGTAACTGCAGCCCTTTCTCAATTGTTCGGAAATTCTTGGAATCATCAAAGGCTTATGTTGTGTGAAAAAAAAAAATCAAGGTGCAATATTCCCCTTGGTGGTAAATTAGCAATGTCAATAGATTATTTTAAAATGTTAGCAAAGAAACAATAAAAATTGCCATGCAATCCTTTTTGCTGTCTTCATTTTCTGTAAAATGTCATAGTTGATCTTTTTTCCTCTCAGTCACTGGGTCTTAAGAACTGTAGATGGCAATCCAACCACAAAAATGACAGGGTGTGCTAAATTTAGTAGTGGACTTGGCTTTTCCTAGCAGCACAAAATTATGTTGCTCTGGGAGGGCAGCATATCAGGAAAAAGAATCATAAAAACAAAAGCAAGTTTCAAAGCAATGGAAAACAAGATAATTTTTTTTTTTTTTTTTTTTTTTGCAGCTTATTCTTTATAAGTTCCACTACATGTAAGTTTACAAAATGCAACTTGGGGCTCATGAGTTAATCAAGAAATACTGTGAAGGCCTTTCAAACTATGGGTAGTAGAAAAATCTCTGTTACTATGGCAACAAGATACCATACATGAGAACAGGCCACATCATATAGAAGATTTAATTACAATGAAATGATAAATGAATAAAGGCAATTTTTTTAGCCTATTTGTAGCTAACGTCCATTAGAAGTCCAGTTTCCAAGGAAACCTAGGTCTAAAAACAGTAATAAGAAAAATTATGGAACAAGATAAACTGTACTGGAAAAAGATTTAAAAAAGATAACAATGGCCCCATCCATTAAGAACCGTATTTCTAATTTTGACAAATCGCATTGGGATGGACTTAGATGTGTTGGGCGAATCATGAGTCTATCACAATAACAATAGCATATGCAACTTCTACACAGAATAATAAAGTATTTGATAGAAAGGTGTTCAGGAATCTAATTTTTAGAATACAACTGAATTGACATATTTAGACATGTTTTTATTTTGAAGTGAGGTTCGCTGTGATTTAAGAGATCAAAGCATGGCTGGGAAATACAGCATGGTGGTGTCAGTGGATCATTTTGATTCCAAATGTTGTGTCCTATTACCAAATTTGCTGCTGATTTATGCATGTGTGTTTGGGCTGAGCCAACAAGCAATAGACCATCTGGAGAGCCCTTTTGATGTAAGAAGGCGAGGACAAAATATTCACTATCCAACAAAGTCTCACTGAGAAGTGGATTTAAGTGCAGGGGCCCCAAAGAGTCTTTAAAAGCACAGCATGCTCCAAATTCTAGGCCACCAGCACTAAGCGTATCAGCAGGGGTACACATGTGGAGATGACATTTATTCTAGGCATTTAGTATCTTAAAGGAGCAGAAAATAATCTCTACTCCTCTTCTGTCGTGGAATGCAAATACACACAAAGCCGGAATGGGATGAAGGATTAGAGAAACAAAACTGGTGGGCCACTCCTCAGGGTTACCATGTCAGGGAGTGGTGGTTGGACCAGAACAGTCAGTTTCAGTGCATTCCATGCTGCCACACCCACTTTAAACATTCCCAATAGCAGTCTCTGTTGAATTGAATTCTTAGAAAATACAACTTGAGGGACCAGCAGTTGGCATAATGGCTATGTTGCTGGACTCCCATGTAGTTGACTGCGGTTTGAGTCCTGGACCTGGTAGCTTAAACTCACACTGGGCATGTGTGCACGCATGCCCAAGATCCCAAGAAGAGAATGGAGGAGAAGGGGTTGCAGCGTGACCATCCCCCCTGAGGAGTTATTTCTCACTTTCTGTCTCTCTGTCTCTCTCTGTCTTTCTGGTGAGTGCGCGTGCCCTATAGCAAAAACCTCTCCAAAAAAAAAAAAAAAAAAAAAAAGAAGAAAGAAAATACAACTTGAGGGGCAAGCAGATAGCATAGCAGTTTCATTGCTGGATTCCTACTTGGCTAACTGGAGTCCAAGTCCCAGACACAGTGGCTTAACAATCTTACCAGGCGAGTGTGAGTGCATGCATGCCCAAGATCCTAGGAAAATGGAGGAGGAGGGATTGTGACATGGCCATCCCCCTGGGGGGTGATTTCCTACTTTCCCTCTCAGTCTCTGTCTCTCTCTGGTGAGTGCTTTTGCCCAAAGGCAAAAACCTCTTTTTTTTAAAAAAAAAAAAAAAAAAAAAAGGAAAATACAATTTGAAGACTTCGGAGTGAGAACAAGATGGATTTGAATCCCACCTCCACTTTTTACTAGCTACGTGGCTTGGGCTAGTTACTTAAACTCTTTGACTGTAGAGTCTTCATCAGGAGTGATACTGTTGATGTATGTGTAACAGTTTCAATGTATGTAAAGTAGGGTTTGCCAACCTTAGCATGATCAATATTTGGATCAGGTCATTCTTTGTCATTAAAGTTGTCCTGCATGTTGTAGGATGTTTAGCAGCTTCTCAGCTGCAAACTCTCCTCCTCCAACCAGTCGTGACAATCCCAAACTGTCTCCAAACATAGCTCAATGTCCTTCCGGGGCTGAGAAGCACTGATGTGAAGTGACATGCTTACAGGAAGTGGAAAATAAATGGTGGGCATCACAAGTTTTGTGAGGATGTAGTATTTAGCCTAGTGGTTTGATTTAAGTCTAGTCCTTTAGTTTCTTTGATGACCTTTGCCCACCCAGGTCTTTCTTCAGTTCTGAAAATTTCTCAGCCCACATCTTTTCAAACATTTGCTGTGCTCTTGTGAGGTTCTCACTGGATTTGTCAATTCAATGCACGTTACAGCTTCTATTTCTATTTTCCATGTCCTTTAACCTCTCATTACTGTTCTCTCTGTATCCACTATACTGAATGATTCCTGAAGAGCTCAATTCCATTTTAAGGATTATTTTCTCAGGGGAATGATTTGTTTATCTAGACCACTGAATTTTTTGTTTGTTTATTTCTTCCACAAGGGAAAGAAACACACTTAAACCATGCTCACACCATGTTCTATCCCTAGCATCAGTCAGCCCTATATCATAAGCACACATGTATCAGGCATGTTCAGGGAGGTCTCTGCATATGAGCCAAGGACCCTCCCATGTAGGTCAGCCTCTCAAAATGTAACATTACCACTGTCCAGCGCTAGCTGCTCAGATTTTTCTTTTTATTTCATTGATAATAATTTTTATTTAAAAACTTTCTTTAATTTTCCATATCTGCCTTCCATAATGCTAATTCTTTTCTTTATGGTTTTCCTTTTTTATTTTTTACTGTCATTGGATGTTATAAAATAACAATTATTTTAAATTATTGTTCAGATTGCCTCATTAATAATGATTCCTCAGCCTCTGATAACTACTCATGACCCTATTTTTTTTTATGTACTTCATAGTTTTTGTCAACTCACTTTCGACGGGACTGTTTATTGAGAAAGTTTTATATTTTCTTTTTCAAGTTGATCTTAGTTCCATGGTTTCCTCTGAGTTAGACCTGACCTCTGTGTTCACTCAGCCTGGACATGTTTTTTGTTAGTTTTTAACTCAGAGTCTCCATACAAGTAATGAAACAATTTGGATCTCACATACTTATAAGGTATAGGCTGGTGAATCTTATTATTTGAGGTAGACTTTCATTCAAGCCCAAGACAGACGGCTCATGTTCATGACCTTATGAGGTGGAACTTCACAAAGGAGATTTTCCTCATGAGTTTATTCAAAGATCTTAATTTCAGTTTCCTACTGAAGTATTGGTACCTCAGACACAATGATTCTATTTCAACATTAACCTTGCTTGTTATAGCTATGTATTCCCTCTTCATTTCTGACATCTGCAGAATTATATTTCTTGCTTTAAATTTTTACTATTCATTTTAAATTAGAAACTTTTTTTTTTTTGTTTGTTTGTTTTGTTTCTGAGAGTTTTTTTGCTATAGGGCACATGTGATTGCCAGAATGACAGAGAGAGACAGAAAGCGAGAAATCATCCCTCCCCCCCCCACCAGGGGGATGGCCACACTGCAATCCCTTCTCCTCCATTCTCCTCTAGGGATCTTGGGCATGCACACACACATGCGCCTGGCATGAGTTTAAGCCACTGGGTCTGAGACTCCAGCGACATAGCCATTATGCCAACTGCTGGTCCCAGAAGCTTTGGTTTTTGACCTTTGCTTAAAAAATACAAAATTTTAGTTAGCCAAGAAGGATAGGGGCATACGATCTATTTTACAACATGGTGACAGTAGTTAATATATTGTATACTTAGAAATAGCTAAAAAGGATAGTGATTTTAAGTGTGAGTTTCTTTTTTCTTTTCTTTTCTTTCTTTTTTTTTTTTTTTTTTTTTTTTTTTTTGCCATAGGGCATTGTGTGCCTGCTGGAGAGAGAGAGGCAGTGAGAGGAAAGTGAGAGATTATCCCTCCCCCTGAAGGAGGATAGCCACACCAAAATCCTTTCTCCTTCTTTCTCCTCCTGGGGTTTTGGGTATACACACACACATATACATCATGTGATTTTCAAGTGGCTGGGTCTAGGACTTGAACCACTGTTGGCCATGTGAGAGTCCAGCGCTTTCACCACTACACCACCTGCTGGCCCCAGTGTTAAGTGTCCTTACCACAAAGATACAGGAGGTAATAATATGCTAACTAGCTTATTTATCCATTCCAATATATAGACATATATGAAAACATTGTGTTATATATCATAAATACATACCATGATAGTCAATTAAAATACAATATTTTAAAAACTTCATTTTTTAGGGGGGCCAGCAGGTGGCATAGAGGTTAAAGTGCTGGATTCTCACATGGCAGATTGCACAGTTGGAGTCCTAGACCCAGCAGCTTAAAAATCACGCCAGGTGAATGTGTGTTCATGCCAAAAATCCCAAGAGGAGAATGGAAGAGAAGGAGTTGTGGTATGGCCATATGGTAGGGGGGAGAGTAATTCCTTACTTTCCCTCTCTATTCTCTCTCTTTCTCCCTCCAGAGAACGCATGCGCCCATGACAAAAACCTAAAAAACAAACAGATAAACCAAAAGCAAAAAAATTGCATTTTTTCCAAACCTAGCATTTTCGTAGTTTTAGTAGGAGGGATATTTGTTTCCTATGTCAGTCTAACCTGCCATCTTTACTGGAAGTTCCCATTTAATCTTTCTAACTGCAATTTTCTCTTCTATGACACTGGATAAAGATGGTATCTACACTGTAGGGTTTTCTTGAGGATTAAACGAGAAAACGAATGTAGAACACTGATTTACTGGACACATAGTAATTGCTCAGTGCATGCTACTGTTATATAAATCATCCACTGTTTTTCCTGCCAAATTTTAGATACTCAATCATTTATTGCTACCCTCTACAATTATGGTTATTTGTATGAATCCTCATCTCAGATCCAGTCATGATTGGGAACCAGATCAAGAACTGAGAAGTGCTAGCCAATAATGCCAAACTATTTAAATGTCTCCTACATGTTGCTGTTGTTTTGAGAATCAGTGACATATACACTTTGGGTAGGACACTGGTTCTCAATCCGAAGTGGTATTGCCTCTAAAAAGACATTTGGCAATGTTTGGTGACTTTTTTTTTTTTTTTTTTTGAGAGGTTTTTGCTATAGGGCGCGTGCGCTCGCCAGACAGACAGAGAGAGACAGAGAGACAGAAAGTGAGAAATCACCCCCCAGGGGGGATGGCCACACCACAATCCCTTCTCCTCCATTCTCCTCTCGGGATCTTGGGCATGCACGCACATGCGCCCGGCGTGAGTTTAAGCACCGGGTCCGAGACTCGAACCGCAGTCGACTACGTGGGAGTCCAGCGACATAGCCATTACGCTAACTGCTGGTCCCTGGTGACATTTTTGATAGTCACAACTTTAGGGGTGTAAAGCTACTAGCACGTGGTGGGTAGAAGCCAGAGGAGCTGTGAAATATCCTATAACGTGCAGGGCCTCCGCCTACAACTACAACAACCTGGCCCCAAACTTCAGTGGTGCTGAGGTCAAGAAACCCTGAATTAGATTATTGAATCTATTTATGTTTCCAATTCAATGTAGTTTAAAATTTTTTGTCTCAGGGACCAGCAGTTAGTGTAATGGCTATGTCGCTGGACTCCCATGTAGTCGACCGTGGTTCGCGTCCCAGACCCGCTGACTTGAAACTCACGCCGGGCGCGTGTGCGTGCGTGCCCAAGATCCCGAGAGGAGAATGGAGGAGAAGGGATTGCGGAGTGGCCATCCCCCCTGGGGGGCGATTTCTCGCTTTCTGTCTCTCTGTCTCTCTCTGTCTGGCGAGCGCACACGCCCTATAGCAAAAACCTCTCAAAAAAAAATTTTTTTTTTGTCTCAAAAAGCTATTGTAAATTGGGACCAGCAGTTAGCATAGTGGTTATGTCACTGAACTCCCATGTAGTGGACCGCGGTTCAAGTCCTGGACCTGGTGGCTTAAATTCATACTGGGTGCATGTGCATGTGTGCCCAAGATCCCAAGAGGAGAATGGAGGAGAAGGGATTGCGGCATGGCCATCCCCCCTGGGGAGTGATTTCTCGCTTTTTGTTTCTCTGTCTCTCGGTGAGTGCACATGCCCTATAGCAAAAACCTTCCAAAAAAAAAAAGCTATTGTGAATTGTACTGTTCACTGAGTTAATAATATTGGGTCGTTGGAAAAGTCATGAAGTATTTTCGAATAGAAAAATATGTCTGGGAACCAGCAGTTAGCATAATGGCTATGTCACTGGACTCCCACGTAGTCGACCGCGGTTCGCGTCCCGGACCCGGTGGCTTAAAACTCACACCAGGTGCGTGTGCGTGCGTGCCCAAGATCCTGAGAGGAGAATGGAGGAGAAGGGATTGCGGTGTGACCATCCCCCCTGGGGGGTGATTTCTCGCTTTCTGTCTCTAATGTCTCTCTCTGTCTGTCTGGCGAGCGCACGTGCCCTATAGAGAAAAAAAAATCTCTCCGAAAAAAAAAAAAATGTCTTAGGTCATCTGGCAACCCTAAGTTGTTGAGTGTAAGTTGATGACCAAGGGCGCTGCTGTAGTCTGAGTGTCCTCATTGAAACTCATGCTGAAAATGGATTGTCAACGTGTTAAGGGATGGGAAGTGGGGCCTAGTGGGAGGTGTTTGGGTTACAGGGGTGAATCGCTCACAGATAGATGACTTCTGCTTCCTGGGAGGGAGGGAGTTCCTGCTATTTTGGCTTCTACCAAAGCCATTCCTGTAAAGGAAGCCTGGCAGCTTGCGTATTCTCTCTCTTTGCACATCCTGCTTCCTCTTTTCGGCTGTGTGATGTAGCAGATAGGCCTTCCTCAATGAGGCTGCCAAAACTTAGACTTTGCAGCCACCAGAATTATGAGCCAAGTAAACCTCTTTTCTCTATGAATCACACAGAGTCAGGCATTCTGTTACGGTAGCATGAAAAAAACTACAACAGACATCGATCTGTTTGTGGGTATCATTTTACATAACCCGGGATCTCTTTGGCAGTACAGGATAAAGGGCTCTTATCAAATTCACATATCTATGTAGCAAAGAATGGGAAGAAATATCAATAAAACCCCTCCAATATTAATAATGCAATGACAGCAGGTCACACATAGTCACTTACATACGCAGAAATGCATTTCATAGACAAAAGAGTCAGTGAAGTTGGGGTGGAGCTTTTTGAGAGAATGTGAAATTAGCAAGGGATGTCTAGAAGCAAGAGTAAATAGCACCTAACATTTATACTGCTAGAATTTTGGGATTTGTTATGAATATAAAATGGAGCTCATCCAAAAATCCATCCCTCTTACTTAACTCTCTGAAGACGTTTTTGTCTTTTAAGTCTTTTTCACTGTATTTTTATTTCCTGTCACTGTGTCTGTCTCCTTTTCTAGATCCCATGAAGGCAAGTACCTTTTCTTATTTATTTTCGTATCTACAGTTATCAAGAATGGAGCTTGATATGTAGAGGACAGTTGATAAATGTTTGAATTAAAGAATGTATAAGTAAATGACTTGTACCAATGCCTGGGTTTACCAATATTTGCAGTGGTATTTGCAGATACACATTGAAACTAAGGGAGGCATCAGGGAATACAGTTAGTAGCTACAAAGGAGAAGGGAAAACCTAAAGACAGATGGAATCCCAGTCTCAAATGACATGACAGAGTTATGGAGGGCTAGAAAACAATATCAGCCAACTCAAAAACTTGACATACAGCAATCTGAAATGGAATTTGAACAAAGACTGAAGTAATTCCTGTTGTCTCAGAATCAAACAAACATCACTAGTCTCTGCAAATAGCAATGGCAACCCCAAAGCCAAGAACACACTTTGCGTATGTGTGTGCTGATGGTGTTCTGAGTTTATGATTGTGCCAGCCAACCAGCTAGGCTTTTCTCAGGCAGAGATTAACACAGCATCTACCATATTACACTCTCTATAAAATCAATATGCTCAAATAGCACCAGGAAAGCTCAAATGAACAAATGATCCATTTGCCATTACTTGTATGCCCAAATTAGGGAAAAATTGTAACATCAACCCAGATCTAAAGAAATATGCATCTTAGGTAAAACACTTTTTAATGTGCCTAAAGAATTTTAAAAAAATCTTGATATTTTGTGATTGCTTAAAGATAGCCATTTGATATATTTTCACTTAAGATACCACAATATTTTGATTTGGAAATATTTTCTTAATTTATTTTTTATTTTTATTTATTTGCTTATTTACTTACTTATTTGTTTATTTTTGCCAGAGGGCATGTGCTGTGCTCACCATAAAAAGATAAACAGGTGAGAGGAGAGAGAGAGTACCCCCAATGGGCATGGTCATGCCATAATTGCTTATCCATTTTTCCATCCCATTGGGATTTTGGGCATGCACGTATACGTGCCTGGCATGATTTTCAAGCCTCTGGTGCCAGGAATCAAACTGTGGTCAGCCTCAAAGGATATGGCCCCTTTTAACCACTAGGCTATAAGACTGTCCATTTTCTTTATCTAATAGATGAGGAAATTGAGTGTTAAGATGAAGGAACTGACCCAAGATTCTGTAATTTGAACATGGGAAATTCAGGGCTGAGTTTCTCTTGAGTCTTTGTCCTGGGATTATCTCTTCATGGCCCATGTATAGCAAGTTTTCAGACCTCTGACAAACTTCTCCATATAAAGACTTTACATTTTCTATTTTTAGTTATTCACTGTAAAACGTACTTGAATATAAGCATTTCCATCTTAAGTTAGAATTATTCAGAAATTTCTTCACTCTATACAACTGTACTAGGCACCACATAGAAGAAAATGATATCTTCCTTAAGACATAATCTTACAGGATCAGCAGATGGCATAATGGCATATTGCTGGACTCTCATGTAGTTGACTGAAATTCAAGGCCCTGACTTGGTGGCTTAAAACTCATGCTGGGCACATGTGCATACATGCCCAAGATCTCAAAAGGAGAATGGAGAAGGGACTGTGGGGTGGCTGCCCACCTAGGGGTGATTTTTCCCTTTGTTTCTCTGTCTCTCTGTTTCTGCGATGAGCCCACAAATCCTATAGCAAAAATCTCTCTCCCTCTAAACAAAACAAAACAAAACAAAACAAAACAGTAAGAAATAATGTCATCCTTTTCCCCCTTGATTCCCTTTCTCTCACCCTTCCCCATTTATCACTCTCTCCTACACCTAGTATTCATAATTGTTCTCCAAGCTTTTATATCATTCAATATTTCAGTTTCTGCCATATAATTCCATATATATTGAGTAGGGACATACAATGCTTCTCTTTCATTGTCTGACTTGCTTTGCTTTGTAATAAATCTTGTGTATTTTTCCACCTTCTATCAAATGCCAGGGTCTCATTTTTTATGGCTGAGTAGTAGTCCATAGAATATATATGCCACATTTTTCCATTCCTTTCATCCGTTCATGGCTATCTGGGTTGATTCCATGTCTTAGAGATTGTGAATATTGCCACAATAAACATGAATGTGGAAGTACTTTTCTGACTGAGTGTATTCCTATCCTTTGGGTAGATAGCCAGGAGTTCAATTACTGGATCATATAGTAGTTCTCTTTGTAGATCTTTGAGGAATCTCCATATTGTTCTCCACAGTGGCTGTACTAATTTACATTTTCATCAAGTGTGTAAAAGTATTCCTCTTTCTCCACAACCTTGCCAGCACTTAGCGTTCTTTATTTTTTCAGTCTTAGCTTTTCTAAGTTAGGTGGTATTTCATTGTAGTTTTGTTTTGCATCTCCCTTGTGATAAGCGATGTCAAGCATTTTTTCATATGCTTTTTGACTGCTCATTTGGCTTATAGAGTTGTCTGTTCAGCTCTTTTTTCCCATCTTTTAATTGGGTTGATTATTTTTTCCCCTAGGTAACTGCTTGAGTTTCCTGTATATTCTGGTTATCAGCTCATTTTCTGAGGCATAGTTTGAAAATATATTCTCCCATTTTGATAGGGACTAGCAGTTAGCGTAATGGCTATGTTGCTGGACTCCCATGTAGTCTACCACGGTTCGCGTCCCGGACCCAGTGGCTTAAAATTCATGCCGGGCACATGTGCGTGCATGCCCACAATCCCAAGAGGAGAATGGAAAAGAAGGGATTGCAGTGTGGTCATCCCACCTGGGGGGTGATTTCTCACTTTCTGTCTCACTTTCTGTCTCTCTCTCTTTCTCTGTCTGTCTGGCAAGCACATGCGTCCTATAGCAAAAACCTCTCCAAAAAAAAAAAAAAAAAAAAGGAAACACATTCTCCCATTTTGAGGATTTCCAGTTCACTCTAATTATTATTTCTTTTTCTATGCAGAAGCTTTTTAACCTGATATAGTCCCACTTGTCTATTTTTGGGATTATTGCCTGTGCTTTTGGGATCTTATTTAGGGAGTCTTTGCCTATTCCAATGTCTTCAAGTTTCCTTTGTGTTATCCTCCACCAGTAGTTTTGTAGTTTGAGGTCTTAGGTTCAGATCTTTGATCCATTTTGAGTTCATTTTTGTTAATGGTGAAGCATAACATTTGAAGGAGACGAAAATGGAAAATTATGGGTGATAACATGTATGATAATATCTTAAAACTGGTCTAATATATAATGTATTCATGCTGGGAAAATTCATTTAGCATGTTGTAATGATATACAGTGATCAAATATGTAAAAAATAAAAAAGAAATACACTTATTTTTGTATGAATATTTGGCAAATGTAAATATATTTCATCTTACAGTCAACCTAAAGCTTTTCTTTAAATATTTTTTAGTTTAAAATTCAAGAACAATGTTGATATATTCTTGTAAAAGATTCAAATGACGTAGATAATGCAAAATGTTCTTCATTTTTATTCCCTTTTTCAGATGTAGCCACCTGAGCTAGGTATGTATCTAGATTTCTCAGTAGCAGGCTCACCTTCCTGGACTGCCTGGATGCTGTAGCTAGGGCAGCAATTCTGCCCATGGTGAGCACTCAGCTCACTTTGCCAGAAGGCTTTCTGTAAGGTTTTCCCAACAGGGGACGAGAGGAAGAGAGAAGGGGCATTTCATCTTTTCCCCATTCTTGTCAGCGTTAGTCTTAACCAGTGGCAGCTTGCACAGTCTCCAGGTCCTCTTGGCAGCTCCAGAACCAGTCACAGGAACTCCCCAGAAGCACAGCTGACATAGGTGGGGCTCCCTCCCCCAGATCTATGCACACACCTCTGAACACGCCTTTGTGTGTCTGGATTCCCAGACCTAGGATGATGGCTCTTTCCTGCAGTTATTATTTCAGGTTTCCTTCATCTGTCTTTTCCCAGCCCTCTAATTCTTGGGTTAAATCTCCTCTACTGGTAGTGAACTACATTTTCTCTTTTCCTGACTGAACTCAGGCAGATACATTGCCACAGTCAGATTGATTGACATGCCTACAAATGTTTTTCTTTCCATCTTCCTTCTCAATTTAATATGTCCTTATTTTTTTCAATGACTATTTACATATATAAAGCATACAAATGGTGATAATCTAAACAGGAAGTGCCATCCCAGCTTCAAGGAGAAGACAATTTGATCACAGAGAGATGCAGGCTTTTAGAAAAAAGAAAAGCTGGATGGTTTCCAGGTCATTGCCTGGCTTTGGCTTCTCAGAGTTTACAAGTGCTATGAACTGGTCTTGGGTGATGTAGGGCTCCCCATGCTGCATTATCAGCATGGTTGAATTGATCCAGGTCCTGGATATGTAGTAGGAATTCGGTCAAGGGGTGTGGACTGTTTTCATGTTCTGAGTTCACCTTCACCAGCTTCCGGGACTCAGAGAGCCACTGAGCATCCCCATGTGTCCTCTGCTGACCCAGGGGGAAAGCAATGGAGAAGAGAGTGGGGGTCACAGCAGCACGTGGTCTATCAAGCCAGCTTGAAAGGGAAGGCACACACTCAGTATGCTTTCACTTTTTTTTTTTTTTTTTTTTTTTTTTTTAATTTCTAAAGGGTGTATGCACTTGCCAGAAAGAGACAGAGATGGGGAGAAGAGGAGAAAGCACTCCCAATGGAATGTGCTCACGCTGTGATCCCTTCTCCTCCATTTCTCCATTTTGTTGGGTTTTGGGGCATGCACATGTGCCTGGTATATTTTGCAAGCTGCCTGCACTGGGATTTGAACTGGCCATAGGAGACAGGGGTAGATCCTGCTCCTGTAACCATGATGCTGTGTGCCAGCCTGCAAGATTCACTTTTACGTACAGTTCTCCAATCTGATCTACACGCCCTCTGGTGCAGCTGTCTTCTTGGGGTCTTTGTTCATCATTATCCCTTCCTGAGGAGAGGGAGTAAGATCAAGGTGGAGACACACAGGCAGATACAGATATGCTCACCCTGCTCTGTTCAAGCACTTGAGCCCTATCATGTGGTCCACCAGCAGGAACACCTTCACCAAATGTGGTCCCTGACCATGGGTCTCTAAACTGTGAGCTAAATAAAGCTCTATTTGTATACATTGCAGAGAATTCTGTTATTAGCAACAGAAGAGACTGGGACAGCCCTATCACTCCCTTTTCTTGGACTCTTCCCTCTGTTTGGTGGGGCATCCTTTAACAGCATCCCAGGACATGGTGCATGGAAAGTAAATGTATTTTAGACTTTGAATATCCAGAAATAATTTTATTCTGTTCTCACATTTGATGGATATTTGCCTGAGTACAGAACTATAGACTGGAAATAATTTCCCTTCATAATTTTGAAGACACGGTGTTCAAACGATGGCCAGGGATACTGGAACATTCTTTTAGTTTCCGGTACTATTATGAGAGGTCTGAAGGCATTCCGAAGTCTATCCTTTTCATACGAGCTGTTTTTCTCCTCAGAAAACCTGTAGTGTCTTCTCTTTTCTTCCCATGTTCTGAAATTTCAGGATCTGTGCCTTAATGTGACTCTTTCTGTATGTATTATGTATTTCAGTTTGGAGACTCATTTCATGGGTTCTGAGAAATGCTCTTTTTTTATTATATAATATTTTATTTTTTAAAAAAACTTTCTTTTCTAGAATATACTTTCACATTAGAAATTCCCATAGTGGGAAAATAACTATTTATTTCTTATAATTTTACATTTGTGGGCAGATAATTTTAGAACAAATATAATGTATTTAAACATTACATCTTGATTCAGAATTTGTAACATTTTGACACATCTACAAGGTGGACTTCTTCCCTAAATCTTAAGATTTTCTTCCTAGCATGGAAAGTTCTTCACGTGTGGTATTAGTATTCCCTCATTTTAAAGTTTCCCTAGGATATGTAACCATTAATAGCTGGTATAACAGAGGAGAAGGAGTTTTCAAAAATTAAACACTTGTCTAATTTCTAACAGTCTACTCATGACGTCATAGTCTTTCCCTTTGTCCACTATTACCACTCTCCCACTCTGTCCACTATTCCCAGGACAAATGTAGAACTTTGATCATGTATTGATAGTAATAAAGCTGAATTCTCTTCAAGAGATTGATAAATTAAATAGCAAAAGCTCTTATATGATGTCTAATTATACTGTGAGTCTTATGAGAAGTGTGGAGACAACCCCACTAACTCACCGGAAAACAGAACTCGGTCTCACGATTTCTGGATACCTTTCAAACCTTTTCTTCAATAACTGAATTCTGAAAATAACCATATGATTAGACCTGTCCACCAATGAACTTATCTATTATTTCCTCCTTATTGTGAGCCGAATAGCATGACAGAGCAAGGCAAAGAGGCACACGATCAATTCTTAAGGTATTACATCAAAAAAGACAGAGCTTCCACAGCATGGCAATAGCTTTGCAGATGCCCACGTCATGACAGTTGAAATAACAAAGCCCGGCAAAGGTAAAAGCTGAGAGTGCCAAAAGGCCTGCCTTGGCAGCTTTCTGTGACGCATCCCCATGAACATAGTCAGTAACAACCTGTCCAAGGCCCCAGTGACTATGGAGAGTGAGGGCTGCAGCCAGGGAGTAGTCCATCGCAGAGCAAGGATTCAGATAAGCAGCTGGAAGCAGGCTCAGGAGCAAAACACTGACAACTCTCTCACTAGTCCAGTGGAAAGATGCAGCCTTGGCACCAGCTCGGCCTCCCTGGGCATTGCGGAGAACACTCAGCCTGCAGAGAAGCGCCATCTGGTTCCTCAGGGCTCAAGGTCCCTGAGAAATGCTCTTGAGTGACGGAGTTGTTGGAAGAGTCGCAATGTATTTTTTCTGGTTTTCGATGTAAAAATGTGTCACGACTTTTCCGATGAACCACTACGTTTCAATGACTTATTCCCCTCCATGGTTATCTTTCTAGGAACTCTGATTTTATTCTATGTGTTCTCTTAGTTTCCTGATTTTTCTCTGGTTCAGTTTACCACTTGTTTTTTATGTCCACTTCTAGGAGGTTTTCTCTGCTTATGAGTCAGCTTCCTTTTTTCTCTATTCTTGACTATTTCTTTTTTTTTTTTTTAAACCTTATTATTTCTTTTACAAGGAGGGGGTACCCTTGACAGGGTCTCATATCATGATACCCCCTTTCTCAAGCTTTCCCAGCCAACCAGGATCACGGGTGCATGCTCCCCCAGAGCATTTGCAGGTCAGGTGGGGAACTGAAGCTGCCGTCTCCTGTATGGGTTAAGCATCCCTTGAGCAGCGCATGCACCACTGGCCTTGTGCATGGCTTTTCCTGAGAGAATATCAAAACACTCAGTTTTTCATCCCCAAGCAGCTGTCTCTGCTTCCTGACTCTAGAAAGGTGAGGGCCCCAAGGACTTTTTATATGGTTTTTTTTTTTTTTTTTTTTTTTTTTTTAGAGGTTTTTGCTCTAAGGCACGTGCGCTCACCAGAAAGATAGAGAGAGACAGAGAGACAGAGAGACAGAAAGTGAAAAATCACCCCCGGGGGGATGACCATGCCACAATCCCTTCTCCTCCATTCTCCTCTCAGGATCTTGGGCACGCACACACAGGTGCCCGGCATGAGGTTAAGCCATCAGATCTGGGACTCAAACCGCAGTCAACTACATGGGAGTCCAGCAACAAAGCCATTATGCCAACTGCTGGTTCCAGGACTTTTTACGTTTTGAACAGGTTCACTCAATTTGAGTTTAGGGTCCGACCCTCTTGCCGATTCAGCTCTCATGAACACTAGTTTGGATTTTTATGTATTTTATTTCATTTTACTTCTCTTGACAAAAATCTATACCCACCATTTTTTTTGAAGACACACCTGTCCCTCTAGACTTAATTACAGGGACTATGTTATCAGGCTTGTGTGGGACCATAGCCTTAGGGTTCATTGTCTTTGGACTTCGGTTTTTTTTTTTTTTTTTTTGGAGAGGTTTTTGCTATAGGGTGCATGTGCTCACCAGACAGACAGAGACAGAGAGACAGAAAGCGAGAAATCACCCCCCACGGGGGATGGCCATGCTGCAATCCCTTCTCCTCCATTTTCCTCTCGGGATCTTGGGCACGCACGCACATGCGCCCGGCGTGAGTTTTAAGCCACCGGGTCCGGGATGCGAACCGCGGTTGACTACGTGGGAGTCCAGCGACATAGCCATTATGCTAGCTGCTGGTCCCTGGACTTGGTTGTTTTTAAGAGGTCTAAAGCCATTGCTATTCCTGGTTCTTTGCATTTGACCTTTCTTTTCATATTTTCTTTTTATCGCCCTTGTTCTACAAACATGCACTTTCAGCTCTCTGCTATGAATGGGGTTCAAAAACAGCTTTTCTGTGGGACTTACTTGGATGTTCCACAAATGGCATAAGGACTGTTTTCTTCCTCTCCTTTGCTTCCTATCCTGTTCCTCTGCCTGTATTGCTGCAATCTGGTGTTTTTACTGCCGTCTACCTACCCTGTTATCTAAGTCTAACACCCAGGGCTCACTCTCGTCTCCCTTCCATCCCCTCATTGCACATACTGTTGCGTCATCAGCGAGGTCATGATTCATTTTTACATAGAAAAACATAGGAAAATACATCATGACTTTCCTGATGACCTAATATTATAACCACAGTCTGATTACTTTTCTGTCTATGAATTTGTTGCATTTTGGTCTCTTGTTTAGACCACTGAAAACTGTAGACATGTCTCTGCTGAAGTATCCGTCAGCCTTTTCCTGGGTGATTCTGCCGTATGGCTTGTTTACTGTCAGCCTGGTTGTCAGAGGGCTGGCATTCATTTAAACATAACTCTAGTCTTGGAGATTGCTTATAATACTCAGACTTCTCACTAGTAAAAGTTTCCTGGGTCAGTTGGCGGGGTGGTGGTTAAGGTGCTGGACTTCTACATGGCCAACCATAGTTCCAGTCCTGGACCCAGTGGCTTGAAAATTATACCAGGTGCATGTGTGTGTGTGTGTGTGTGTGTGTGTGTGTGTGTCCCAAATCCTGAGAATGTAGGAGAAGAGATTGTGGCTTGGCTATCCCCTTAGGGGGTGATTTCTCACTTTCTGTCTCTCTGTCTCTTTCTGGCATGGCCCAATGGCAAAAACCTGAAAACAAAACAAAACAAAACACACTGGCATGTGTGCATGAGTGCCTCAAGTCCTGAAAGAAGAGGAGGAGAGATTGTGGTGTGGCCATCCTCCTGGGAGGGTGCTCTCTCACTTTCTCTTTCTCTCCATCTCTCTTCTCCAGTTGGTGCAAATGCCCTCTAGAAAATTTAAAAATAAAAAAAAAGAAAGAAAAGTTCTTCAACAAGACATTTGAGACCTTCCATGAATAAAGGTCTATCTTCCTGTCTCAGTCTTTGTGGGTTATACCAAAACCCATAGACTGGGTGGGTTCAACAACAGACATTATTTCTCCTAGTTCTAGAGCTTGCAAGATGAGGTGCTAAGTTGGTTGAATCTGGTGAGGGCCTCCTTTTTGGCTTATAGTAAGCTGCCCTCTTGGTGTCTCCTTGGATGGCAGAGAGAGGAAGCTCTGGTATCTCTCCTTCTCTTTACAAGGGCACTAATCTCATCACGAGGCCTTCATGCTTATGACTTCATCCAAATCTAAATGCCTCCCAAAGGCCCCACCTCCGAATACCATTACATCGGGAATTAGGGCCTTGACAGATACATTGGGCGAGGGGGTATGAACATTTGGCCCATAACTCTACCTCTTTAGTTCATCTCCCCCAACTTCATGGCTTATCATGCCTTATAATTTACACTTAGGAAATTTGCAGCTGTGTATGTTTTCAGCATTCCTCATGCTTTTCCATACTTCCATATACACGTTCATGTTTCTCCTTCTGCCTTGAATATCTATCCTACCTTCACATAGTTCTTCTTATTCTATTTCAGAGCTTGGCTCAGGCATTATTATCTCTAGGAGGTCTATAGACCATTTCCCATTTCTTGAGATCCCTTAGTTCTCTCAGCCTCCCTTAGTACTCTGAATACATTTGCAATTCAGCTAATACCATTATATCGCCACTATTTGTATGCATTGTTCTTCTTTAAATATTAAGCTCCTCAAGTGCAGAGACTGTATCACTTATGTTTTCATGCCTAGTGACAAACTCAGTGCCCTGGAATACACTCAAAGATATTTGTTCCTAAATGAACTAACTATATACATCATTTTTCTCATGTTGTTAATCTACGTTAACTACCTCAAACTTCCAGAACATTTTGTTGTGGCTGTAGTTTCTTTTTATTTTCTGTGTGGGATACTTCAGTGTCCATGTTATATATTCAAAATAGTTTTGACATCAGCATTCTTTTTATAGTCTCAACCTCACATTATAGCATGCATGGATTTGTATGCTGAGACTAATGGGTCTCATTTCAGACATTAAAAATTGTACTTGAGCTTTCGCAGGTCATTACCCTGGTGGATTCTCAACCACTGACCAACAGCTTAGGGAGAAGTGCTTCCAACACGGGAAAGGCAGAGTATTGTGTCACAGGGTAGAGGCAGACATCAAAGCTAAGCAGTGCAGCTTTCTGGTGTGATGAGCCATCTGTATCCTATAGAGCCAGTCTTGAAGAGTTAAACATTACACATCAATCATTCTTAGGATAGAACTCCGAAGAGACGACAGCAAGTGAGAGGCCATCTTCTGGCAAAGGTGAAAGCAAACGGAATTATCTTAGAAAGGGATTAATGTGTGGAAAATGCTCTTTCAACTGTGTAGTGATGTGTAATTGTTTACTCCTGAAATCACCACGATTGTTCTTAGGGTCTGTCTGTAAGATAATTGTCAGTCTCTGCTCAACTGCATTGCTAGACCTTCCGTATTATTTCATGAATTGAATCGGCAAATCCCATCTGCCATTTGTAATGGACTCCAGTAGCCATTGTTTATGGTTAAAAGGTAATTTCTTACCTTCCCTCCACTCTTTTTTTTTTTTTTAAACAGGCCCTACCACCTGGCTGTAAGTGTACCTGTGGCCTAGTCAAACTTAATTCTCCCTATTTCTGGTTAGAATAATTCTGGGGGGAAGGATCCAAGCAGAGCCAATCAGAATCCTTCCCTGGAATGTATATACAGATGTTGAGAAGAAACATCATTTTTTGAGATGGGACACTATGGACATTTAATGGGCTTTTGAATTGCCTCTGTTTCACTTTATTGGTTGCACTGAGGAAATCCATGAGTAACTTTGTAACAATATAGAATTTGAAACACACACACACACACACACACACAATCAAGGCTGAGAGAGAGAGCAGGTGAGAGAGAGCATAATATGCATTAATTGATTCAATTGTGTCTGAATGCAGCAACCTCTCAATTCATCAGGTACGTGAATTAATCCATCCCTTTTTTCTTAAGCTATTTTTTTTCCTTTCCCTTTAACCTGAAGGGGTTCTCACAGACACACCACTCTTCTCTAGTGTATTTTGGCCACCAATCTCCATTACTTTATTCTTTTTCCTGAGTCTCTATTTCACTTCCTAATTGTATGAGGTGTGATGGTTAAGTATAAAAGGACCGAAGTCAGACTATCTAAGTTTGAATCTAGGCATCTCAGCTCTTCTACTCATTAGTGTATGATTTGGGGAAAGTTCTTTAATCTGTGAGTTTGTTTTTATTTTAGTAAAATGAGGGAATTAATTGTACCTACTTTACAGGGATTAGTAAAGATTAAGTGAGTTAATACATGTAAGGTATTTAGAGCGGAGCCTGACACCTGGTACTTTAATATAGTTGTCAGCTCTTTTAATATTATGTTCTAAAAAAGAGAAAAGATCAAAATATTTGTACTTGTCTTTATTGTCTATTTAAAATAATTTTCCTTTGAGGGATGAAGATCTTGCCTTTTTAGCTTGTATCAGGGACGGTATGGAGCAGAATCCTGTGTCCATGGTAAGCATTTTCCTGGGTTTGCCTCATTGCATACTACACTATGTTAAGAACCTGCTATTCTCCCCTTAGAGGGTGATTTCTCACTTTCTATCTCTCAGTCTCTCTCTTTCTGGCAAGCGCACATGCCCTATAGCAAAAACCTCTACCCCAAAAAATAAATAAATAAAAATAAATAAATAACAGCCAGCTTCTTACAGAAAGGCAAAAGGAGGAATGGAGAAAACAAGAGAACGTGTGTATATACATGTATGTGTATATGTATGTGTATGTGGTATTATATGTCACACAGCTATACTACGTAAACACTGAATAATGTTTCAGTCAATGATGGGATCACATACGAAGGGTCTTCAAAAGTTTATTAAAAAAAACCAGGATTATGTGGGACCAGCAGATGGCATAGAAGCTATGTCATTCGACTTCCACATGATGACTGCGATTTGAGTCCCAGACCTGGTGGCTTACAACTCACACTGGCCATGGGTGCATGTGTGCCCAAGTTCCCAGGAGGAGAATGGAGGGATTGTGGTGTGGCCATCTGCCCTGGGGGATGATTTCTCACTTTCCCTTTCACTGTTTCTGTCTGTCTGTCTCTCTTTCCCAACAAGTGCACGCGCCCTAAGGCAAAAACCTCTAAATAAAAAAAGTAAAACAGGATTACAACAACACTGCATAGATTTCAAAATTCTTTGCACCAAAATAAATACATACTTTAATTCCATTTTCATGAACTTTCTGAAATCCCATCGTACAGGACGCTGGTCTCAGAAGAAGCATATATCATATAGCCTAGGTATGTACTAGGCTCTACCGCACAGATTCGTGTGAGTATACTCTACGATGTTTGCACAAAGACAAAAATCTCCTAACAACACAGTTCTCAGAACTTGATAAGTGACACATGACTATATATATGGTAATAAATATGTAACAACTTCCTTGACATAAAATGGAAACCAACGCCCATCTCAAAATTGTAGGTGTTATTGTACTTTCTGCCTATGTAGATTTAAAACCAGCCAGCTCTTGTTGACTGGATGCTGTGGGATCTGCTTTGTGAAGGCAAGATCTATCAAGACCCTGAGCACACAGTGGTGAGTAGAATGAATACCAACATCTTGATGGATAATGTACCTTGAACATTATCCTGTAGGATTTTTGTTCTTCAGCTGAAATCGTTGGAGAAGGTCAGATAGCCTGCTTCGTTGTACATTATTTACAATAGAAAATTCATTAAGTTCCTTTCTTAAGAGCTCATGGATAGAGCTATTTGCCGTCATCACTTTTTCCTTCCGCTTTTCTCTTTTGCAAAGGTCGACTTGGCAAGAACTTTATTTCACTTCGCTATGCTCTGAACCTTTGGTGCATATTTTTATTTTTTTTGTAAGTGAACCATTTTGGCTGTTTGGTTAAAAGTAGCCCACTCCAGAGTGCAATTGATAGCAGGAGCTGTGGCCTAACATGTTTCCTATTGATGCTCTTGAACCTCATTGATCTGCATATACAAAGCTGAATGGCAACTCATAAACATGAACGTTCACCCGAGGTTCTGATGTTAATGCTGACGCTGCTAGTACAGATCCAGGCTGCCTCTCCAAGAGTCTCCTGTGGAATACGCGTCAGTGTCCCAGGATGCTGTGCTAAAGGGCTTTGGTGACCACAGGAGGTCCACCTCATGTAATACTATATCTTGCAAAATAAGAAATCCTGGGACCAGCAGTTAGCGTAATGGCTGTGTCACTGGACTCCCATGTAGTCGACTGTGGTTCGAGCCCTGGACCCGGTGACTTAAACTCATGCTGGGCGTGTGTACGTGCATGCCCAAAATCCCAAGAGGAGAATAGAGGAGAAGGGATTGTGGCGTGGCCATCCCCTCTGGGGGGGTGGGGGTTGATTTCTCGCTTTCTGTCTCTCTGTCTCTCTCTCTCTGTCTTTCTGGTGAGCACATGCTCCCTATAGCAAAACAAGACAAAACAAAACAAAACAAAAACAAAACAAAACTCTCTCTCAAAAAAAAAAAAAAGAAATTCTAACTAATAAGTGTACTACAAAGTATATCACATCTGACATACGTGTTGGTGATAAGAAACGTAGAGGAGAGTAAGGAAAGGGGTTGAGAGAGAGTATTGCAATGATAAATACCTACAACTGAAGTCAGGAACAGCTGACTGAGAAAGCAGCCTTCAAGTAAAGACCTCAGGGAAGTAAGAGAGAAAGCCATAAGGCCGGCCGTGTGAAGAGCGAACTGGGTGAAGAAAGAGCAAATGCGAAGGCCCTGAGGCAGGACTCTGCCTGGCATTGTCTGTGAACACCAAGGAGGCCAGCGTTGCTAGACTGAGGCTGATGGAAAATCGGAGGTAACACAGGAAGGTAAGGGGCGGCGGGTAGACTGTGAAAGGTCATGAGGCCCTTGTACAGACTTTGGTTTTACTCTAAGTTAGAGGGGAGGTCACTGCAGGGGTAGGAGGCTGACCTGACATATGTGTTTAAAAGATAGTTTAGTTACCATTTTGAATTTAGACCATAAAGAGGGCTAGTGACAGGTACAGAAAAAGCAGAGGGCGGAAACCAATTGAGGACTATTGCAGTAATCTAGGGGAGATGTGATGGTGTCTCGAGCTGGGGTGATAGAGAGGAGGTATTGAGAACTGTTCAGAATCTGATTATATTTTCAAAGTAAAATCCAGATGATTCAAAGGATTAAAAAAAAAAAAAAACTATTCTAGAAGATGAAATATGACAAGAGTTTTTTTAATAAAAAATAATGAGAGATTCCTCTCCTTTCACTTCAAAGTAGCTCTTATTCAGAGATCTCCTTAATCCTAGCACAGCTAAAGAACAGAGTTTAATAACATTTATTCATAGTGCCCAGGAGTGTATTTTGACTCTAGGTGACTTGAAATGGAAAAGAAAAATGTGTCTTTTATTTTTTCATTTTTAGATTATTTTATGGAGCTTGTGCTGCCCAGGGTGTATGTGGGGGGGAGAGGGGGGAGGAAAGTGAGAGGGCAAGTAAGAAATAACCCCCCAGGGGGGAGGCTATGCTGCAATCCCTTCTCCTCCATTTTCTTCTGGGATTTTGAGCATGCATGCACACATGCTTGGTATGATTTTTCAAGCTGCCATGTACAAGACTTGAACTGCAGTTGACCACATGGGTGTCCAGGACCTTAACCACCATGCCACCTGCAGGCCCCCAAAATGCATATTTTTCTATTAATCAAAATATTGCAACTAAAAATCTTTTAGGGTATCCTTGGGCGACGAACATCCTCTCTCTAAGTCACTCCTCAGTGGACATTCCTAAATGTAGGTCAGCAGGAAGCAACAGCAATTGCAGGAGGCTTCATTCCATTGGGCCCCCGAAGCTTTTGGATATTTAGATTCCATTGAGTTTTGTCACTTCTCTCAGATACTTGCTGGACCTAGTGCACTTTCTTACACTTAGTAGGCACTTGTGTGGTGTTAGTTAAATTGCAGTATGTTTTTAGAGGCAGTAAGATGTCTTAAACATACCTGGTCTCTAGTCTGTGACCCACCGTTAAGCTATTATGGGATCTGACATTAATTACATCATCTCTTTAGGTCCCCTTGTCTTCATCTGCTCAGTATGTCATTGAAACAGGAAATCACTGTGAGCCTTCCCAACTCTGACATCTGATGTTTTTTTTTTTTTTTAATTTTATTTATTTATTTATTGGAGAGTTTTTGCTATAGGATGCATGTGCTTGCCAGGAAGACAGAGAGAGACAGAGACAGAAAGTGAGAAATCACCCCCGAGGGGGATGGCCACGTTGCGATCCCTTCTCCTCCCTTCTCCTCTCAGGATCTTGGGCACGCACGCACATGTGCCCGGAGTGAGTTTAAGCCACTGGGTCTGGACTCGAACCGCGGTCGACTATATGTGCGTCTTGTGACATGGCCATTACGCCAACTGCTGATCCTCCTACTGCATATGTTATTGGAAAGATTTAGATTATCTTTTGTCCTTGTATCAATGGGTTGTTTTGGTGTTCCATAAAAGACATTGGTCAGAGCATGATGAAAGAGGTAACATTTGTGTCCCATGAAGTGGAACAGAATGTGTATGTTGAAGCTGTACTTGCCAGTGTGACTGTATTTGGAGATGACACAGGTTGAACGAGGTCGTAAGGATGGGGTCTATTTTGCTAGAGTTAGTGCCCTCACAAAATAAGCAAGAGGCACCAGAGCACTCTCTGCCAGATGAAGGCACTGAGAAGATGGTGTCTGAAAGCCAGGAAGAGAGCCCCCACCAGAACTTGTTGCCAGCTAAATCCGGTGGCTGTTTCTACGAAAAATTGAGAGGCAAAGCAAAGAGGAAGAAAAGGAGTTTATTAACTGTGTTCGAACACAGAGAGAGGCCGAGAGAAAACCAGCCCCAACTAACTCCCAGAACAGAAATTTCCAGTGTGGGATATATTATTATGCTTCTCCTTTATTCATTGTTATCTACATCATAAGTTCAGCTAATTGAGTATGATTCCTACCCTCACGACTTCCCCAAATTGTTCAGGGCCCCTTTTCCTTTCACATGAGATTTATGACCCTGTTTCTGTTCTTATGGTGACATTGAATCTGTTAACTCACCTTGTGACAGACATTGATAGATTAAGGGAAGCTACAACATGTTTTCTTTAAGCTATACTCTTTTCTTTTTAAAGTAATCATTTTTTATTTATTATTATTACTTAATTTGGCCAGATTGAGATAGAGACAGGGGGAAAGTGAGAAAGCAAACCAGTCCCAACAGGTCTGGGACTTGAATCGTGGTCAACTGTGTGGGAGCCCAGTGCCTTAACCACCATATCAGTCCCTAAGCTATACTCTTTAACAAAACAATCTAAACATCAACAACTATTATGTTAAAAAACAACTTTATTACAGTTTTTCCAATTAAACCTGTTACACCAAACATTCCCATCTGTTAAGCTTTCTCACGACCCCCTCCCCAATCCCACATTCTTGTGACCATTGTCTAAAGCAAGCGACTTAAGGCTTAAGTTTCCTCTTCTGAGCAAATAGGCTTATTTATGGCTTTATTTGTTCCAATAGTTACAGATTACATTAGTTACATTAGAAGCTACAACCACCAGTTAACCCTTCAAGCCCCAAATCTCAGAGGAGAATGGAGGAGAAGGGATTGAGTTGGCCATACCCCTGGGGGTAATGTCTCTCTCTCTCTCTCTCCATCTCTCTGTCTCTATGGTGAGCATACATGCCCTATAGCAAAAATAAAACAAAATAAAATAAATAAAGCAAAAAGGCAGGGTTAAAAAACTTGCTTTTTTTTTTCCTGTTATACCCGGACCACGTAACACCTTGATCTCAGATGGCTCAGTCTGCAGAGCTGAGAGGAAATACACTTCTGTTATTTAAGCCACCCAGTCTGTGGGACTTGTTATGTAGCCAGAGCAGGCAAGGCAAGAAAGTGACAGGAAGATTGATGCAGACTCATCTACAGTGAACTTTGTGGACATCAGGATGTTCTCAGAGGAAAGCAGGGTGAGAAATTTTACTATCAGTTATTTGAAATAATTAAGGATAAAACTCGAGCCATGACCAACGTTCCCAAAATGCAGATAATCAGAGCAGAGCTGCTGGGCGAGGTGCTAATTAGATCTAATGGACTGTGGGCAAAATCTGTGTGTTCAGTGCTCTTTGTTATCAAACTCCTCCCACTCTTTAGAAGCTGTGAGTCTTATTTACTTATTTATTTATTTATTTAAGAGATTTTTTGCTATAGGGCGTGTTCCTCCATTTTCCTCTTGGGATTTTGGGCAGGCATGCAAATGCACTCGGTGTGTTTTAAGCTGCTGATTCCGGACTGCGGTCAACTATGTGGGAGTCCAGTGATGTAACCATTACACCATCTGCTAGCCCTGAAGCCATGAGTTTTAGTTGAGAAAAAAGGTGGGCCAGACCGGAAGGTCTAACAAGGGGCAGAACTGACGAACAGTGAAGGCTGCTGGGGAAGCAGTGGTTGGGGGAGCCCCGCTCACCCAGTTTCAAATCAGAAAACACCCTTCCAACATTCCTTCCAGGACACAGACTTTTCTCAATTTAAACATCTTCATTTAATCCCTCCAGCAGCACACAGGTGATTTGATCCTAAGTAGAAATCAAGAAAAAAATCTAGATTTTAAGAGAGAGGCTCACTTGTATCTATGGCTTCCTGTTTTACTTACCAAATGGAAAAGAATGGCTGAGTCAGCCCCAGAATTCTGAAAAGTTATGTGTATTTTACTTAAATGATCAGAATGATTGTTTGCTGTCTTCACTTTTGGGTGGCCTATGCATCTCTTTCATTCAGATTGTGTAGGTTGTGTTATTGTGTCATGATTTATTTTCTGTCTTCCTATGCAAAAATGCATCATGACTTTTCCAACAACCCAACGAAATCCTCTGTCTTTCCATGTCAGAGACAGACTCAGGACAGAGGAAAGAAACCAGTGTCAGATCCTGCTGAATCACAACAGAAGCTGATCTATTATAATTAAAATTCAGTTTAGGAGAATCCATAATGAATTTGATTTGCATGTAGAAAATTTGTCATACATAAAGCTTGTAGCAACTTGAGATCTGATGGTTCCCGTTAGCTATGTAACAAACAATGATTTAACCTCACCAGTGTGAGGTGGATTACCTGGCAAACAGTCATCACTTGGCTCCTATTTCTGATCATCAGACACCCCATTGAGTGGGCAGGATCTCGGGTTATGTTTATCGGACTCACTGCCTGACCCCTCTTGCGTAGTACCACAGCTCAGTGCCTGTCAATATTTAAATTGAAGCCTCTGGAAAAAGCTCCAATCCCTTATATTTACCCTCAGGGATGATTTTCACAGTCCCAGCTCTTTGTGTGACCTGAATGCCCTGGTATTTGAAAGAAAGATTGGATGACATGGTATTGGTTGTGATGATGAAGGTTACTAAAAATGACAAATAACTGACCCTTTAATAAGATTTAAAGCAGGTTTATTGAGCTGTGAGGTTGTCAGTGGTAATGAGATTTTATTCTCATTTTCTCACATCTCTTTTAATTTACAGCAGAGTTTGAAAAAAATTGTTTTTAAGGGCCACCAAAAATATGATTCATGACTTCTGCTCATGGGTATCTTAAGCTCATCAGAAAATTATGAAGATGCCTAATGCCCAGGGTAAACTAAAGGCTCATAAAACATTTTGCTTAAGGTAAAATTGATTTCAAATGTGCTGGGGGAAGTGACTATTAGTTAGCCTTAGATTAATTTCCTTTAGCTTCAATACTACATTCTATGGGGGCAAGGTAGTTCTTAAATTAAAGATGGCATAATTAAAAGTGCAATAAATTGAAAGCATCACTTTATTTAATATCATTTCGGTTCTATCTGGTCTCACTGTCTGATTCTGTTATGCCACTGTCAATGAGTGGTGACGACGAGGTACTGAATTTCAACTATATTATTCTTCACCGTAATCACCCTTTATTATAATACTTATCTGCAAGGGTACATCGATCAGAAAATGCCCATTAATTACACTGCTAATGGTCAGCAAGTGAGAGGATTATGCTAGAATGAATAGAAATGGAGCTGTAAGCACCTATGGGACAGCCTGTGAGTTCAGCAGGGGGCTGGGAGCAGGGCTGAATCGGGAGGCAAAGCTGCTAGCCTGGAGCCAGCAGGTAGCATGCGTTATTGACCTTTCCTTTACTTGGAAAACGGCAGGAGCCTGAAGCCTGATATTAACCAATGATACTTAGCCCCTCTCTGGCATGGCGAGGCATGCGGAATGCAGTTCCCTCATCACACACAGGATGAAGATGTTTCTAAATGACAGAGTCTGATTCTGCTTCAGGTTTTTGAACATGTCCTGTCTTCCCTGAAGAAAAATAAAATGTGAAACACGACTCCAAAACGCTTTCTGCTGAAAGAAAACTGTCACGAGAAACAAGGAGTTTTAGATCATTGGGTTCCATATATTGTGTAGGTCAAGGGGTGTATTTATTTAATATGCTTATGTATTGAGTTGTTTCTTGCAGTAATCCCCATATGCTTTAGAAATATAATGCTTGTTAATATTCAAATGTGTCAAGTTAAAAAACTCATCAAGTCTTAGTCAAGTGGTATTTAACTTTGACCCTCTGGTATGGAAATTATACTCATTAAAAGACAATCATGATTGGGACCAGCAGATGGCATATTGGTTATGTCGCTGGACTCTTATGTAGTCAACCGTGGTTTGAGTCCCAGATCTATCAACTTAAAATGCACACTGAGTGCGTGTGCGTGCTTGCCCAAAACCCTGAGAGGAGAATGGAAGGGAAGGGACTGTGGCGTGGCCATCACCCCTGGAGGGTGATTTCTCACTTTCTGTCTCTCTGTCTCTCCAGCAAACACACACACCCTATAGCAAAAATATCTAAAACCAAAACACGATAGAGTGTGTACATGCATGAGAGAGAGAGACAGAGAGAGAGAGAGAGAGAGAGAGAGACAGAGAGAAAGAAGTGCAACCTGCACGGAGTTCAGTTATCCCATGGTCTCCTTCCAGTGCTCCAGGCTTCCAGGATCCTAAAATAGGCACTCGCACACCCTGTGTGTTTTCATGCCAACCATGCTGGGGACCCTGTCATTGGGAACTGTAACTTCCAGCTCTGTGGTATAGTTTGCTTCTGGCTGTGCCATATAGGTTGAACCTTAAAATCTTAAAATTGTACTTATTGTTTAGAAAAATCACAAATTTGGGGACCAGCAGTTGGCATAATGGCTATGTTGCTGGACCTGTAGTCGACTGCAGTTCGAGTCCCAGACCTGGTAGCTTAAACTCATGCTGGGCTCATGTGTGTGCGTGCCCAAGATCCTGAGAGGAGAATGGAGGAGAAGAGATTGTGGTGTGGCCATCCCCCCCGGGGGGGGGGTGATTTCTCACTTTCTGTCTCTTTGTCTCGTTCTTTCTGGTGAGCACACGCGCCCTATAACAAAAAAACATTCCAAAAAAGGAGAAAAACATCACAAATTTCTTTTTCATCTTGTATTGGTCATGTGGATAGGGTCCATTTTTGGTGTAGTTTTGAAATACCATTGAGCTTAAAAGCTGGAGAAGAGGGAAATGAGAGGACTTTGAACTGACTTTAATATGGAAATGGAGAGTTCAAAAATCACATAATTAGAGAAAGAAGAAAATAGGGTGATTATGGACCATTACAGGAGAAATTAGAGTATAAACTGATTTTCATGTTGGGAAAAATGAGAGGGGAAAAATGAGGAGCAGGCTGGAGAGTTGCAAACGCTGACGTGAAAACGTGTAATGATTGTCCCCCTTCATGGAACCTCACTGCTACCTTGGAAGAGTTAGAACATTTGGGGGGCTATTTTTTTACATTTTAATTATTTATTTATTCCATGAGAGAGGTAAGGAAGAGGTAGGGAGAAGTGTCCCTAGCAGGATTTCACAGCACGATCTACCCTACCCTCTCTCAGTCAGGATCCCATGTGCACACGCACATACCTGTGTACACGGATGCTTTGGGTTGCAAACCCAAGACCTCGCCATGTGGCCAGCATGACAGAGTACTGAATTAACACCGGGCCACTTTCTGGCCCCCATTCTGGAATATTTTTGACACTAATTGAAAGCAATAACTGTCCAAAAGGTACAGCATCAGAAAATAAATATATGAAGGCCAAGGAGGCAATATACAGACCTTTTTAGGTATTATCACTCTTCACTGGTCTCCTGGTAGACATGCGAGAAAAACTAAAATTAATCATGCTATGCCAGTTAGAGGTTTGTTTGCTTTTGTTTTTGTTTTTTGAAGCACTCAGTTTTTCAACTCATGTCTTTGTATTCTTTGCCAAACTTTAATTTCATTTTATGTTTTGGAATATATGAATGACTGCTTGTTTTTGGCATTGAGGAGACAATACTTTTGTCTTCTGTGGATGCCAAATGTAGGATGAATTAACATTCAGCATACCTATTACTTGGAAATTAAAATATTATTACATTTCTTCTGAATGATTTCTTTTATTACAAAGGTATATTTAATTAGGCATTTAAAAATGAAGTGTTCCTTGAAATTTGGAAGTAATTTTATTATTTCCATAATTCTCTTGCCAAATTAATTAGGTATTGTGGGCCAAATGTGTAGTTTAAAATCATCAGATTAATGCAAATGACATTTTGTATGTAAAATTAAATAGAATACTTTTAGAGATTTCTTAATTTAATCTGAAAGGCAATTGTGAAAATAGTTCTCCCTACCAAAATTAAAGATGTTATGTAAAATTAATTCTAAAGCTAAAGGATGAACATTACTTCAGATTAAATGCTAAAGGACAAAGATTAATGGCAAAAAAATCTTTAATTAGTAGGAAGGAATTGAGTGGAAAATTATTAACTTGTCCCTTCATAAATCTTTAATACTAATTGATTAGTGCTTTATATTTAAAGATATAATCACCAGAGTGTAAATAAGCAATGTAACCTTTCTTAATAGTGGATCAAAATATTCCACCAGACATTTGAAAGACAACTCCTTCTGGAATAGTTAGATTATCCTATTCCAAGAATGCTAACTGTTTTGTTAGGAAAACCAAACTCTTGTCAACTTTGGAAACATTTCCTAAACTTCGAATCTTTCTTTCTCTCACAAACACACAAACATCACACTAGCTTTTTTAGAAATATTAAATTTACCTCTATTGTAAAACATTTTGACTTATCATACCTTCATTAGATAGCAAATTAAAAACATTTTTTTAAAAAAAGGATTTTGACATAGGGCATGTGCACTTGCCAGAGAGATATGGTGAAAGGGAAAGTCACTTTGCAGGGGGGATGGCCACACCACAATCCCTTCTCTTCCATTCTCCTCCTGAGATTTTGAGAACATACTCACATGTGCCCAGTGTATCTTAAACCACTGGATCAGGGACTTGAACTGTGGTTGGCCATGTGGGAGTCTAGCACCTTAATCACTACATCAACTGCTGGCCCCAACTGAAAACATTTTTATAAATTTATTTTTGGTCTCTCTTTAAAAGAAAAAAAAATTTAAATAGTTTTTGTTGTAGGGTGTGTGTACTCTCCAGAGAGAGAATAGAGAGAAAGTGAGAAATCACCCCTGAGGGGGATGGCCACACTGTAATCCCCTTTCCTCCATTCCCCTCCTGGAATTTTGGTCATGTATGCACACAGGCCCGGCATGATTTTCAAGCTGCTGGGTCCAGGACTCAAACCGCCATTGGCCATGTGGGAGTTGAGCACTGTAACCACTACACCACCCGCTGGCCCCTATTTTTGGTCTCTTAATAACTATGTTTCCAGAACTGACGATACCTGTCCATGCTCATGCTGATCAAAAGTGAACATTTTGGAAAATAATTGTTTTGTGGAAACATAACCAGGAGTAGTTTGTCCATCTTCAGTGGAGATGGAGAAAGCAAAAAAAAAAAAAAAAAAAAAAAAAAAAAAAAAAAAAAAAAAAAAAAAAAAAAAAAAAAAAAAAAATGTTTAAAGCAAAATGAAAACTCAAATACATTTTCTTTGGCATGCAAAGATTTTAGGAAAATGTATTTACTAGAGTTTCTCCTGGAGTAAACACTGCCTGAGAAAGTACTTTCATAAAACAGTTTTGGGAGATGATGACATCCCAAGACTACTTCTTATCTAGGAATAAGATAAGATGAATAATTTGCATTGCTTCCAGAAGGGAGATAGTGAGGGAGGAGACTAGTGAGATAGGGATAAGTCAGCTGTCAGAAAGCCTGTGCTGCCTAAGTCTGGTCTTGGAGACCCTCCCAAATGTTTCACGCAGTGTCTTTTTAGAAGTTTGAGAAGGTGCTGAATTTTGAAATATATCTTGCTATGAGACAGAGATAGCATGTGAAGAAAAAGGAGCCAAGGGCAGGTTGTAGACTTAGAGTTGAAATTTCACATCACCTCCAACAAAGCCTAAATTATATCAACACGCGAATTTAAAAAAATCTGATTCATAGTATTTAGGAATCATGAATGAGATTGAAGAAGAAAGCTGTCTTTAGTTTGGGCTGATTTTATGAATAACATAGACTGGGTGGCCTAAACATACTTTCTCATAGTTCTGAAGACTGACAAGTCCCAGAGTAGGGTGCCAGCCAGTTCAGTCTCCTGTAAGGGTTCACAGAGATCTCTTGTAGTTTTCATATGGTATCCTCATGTGTCTCTTCTTGGAAGCACATTCATTCCATTTACAAAGATTCTATTTGCATTTATTTTTTTCGAAGAGGTTTTTGCTATAGGGCGCATGCGCTCGCCAGACAGAGAGAGACAGAGAGACAGAAAGCGAGAAATCACCCCCTAGGGGGGATGGCCACGCCACAATCCCTTCTCCTCTATGCTCCTCTTGGGATCTTGGGCACTCACACACACGTGCCCGGCGTGAGTTTTAAGCCACCGGGTCCGGGACGCGAACCGCAGTTGACTACATGGGAGTCCAGCGACATAGCCATTATGCTAACTGCTGGTCCCTCTATTTACATTTCTAATTAGCTCCCCAAAGTCCCACTCCAAATACCATCACCTTAGGGATTCAGCCCTTAACTTACGAATTTTGGGGGACCACATTCAGTCTATACAGAAACATTCTGTATAAGAGACGGAAAATGGATGTGATTAAAATATATGAAAGAATTAAATTTGACAATGCGATATTTCTGACAGTTTCTTTTGAGAAAGTATTTTAAGAGATAATTTCCAATAAAAATGTGATCACCTCTTTGACTCAGACATTATTGTCATTTCTTACGACTTCTAGGACTGTTCAGCAAAATGGCACTCATATTAGTAATAATTTCTGGGAAGGAGTTCAATGATAGTTAAAATTGTCAACATCATTCAAGCACTTAATAACATCGAATGAAGTGAATTCAGGCTGAGGACAGAAGATCCCAAGGATAAGACAACGTGATACTATGTTCCAGGTTACTCTATTGGCTAATGGACAAGTTTAGGAAATCGCCATTTAGTGTAGTCTAAGTTCAGTTCTTTCTTACTAGTGGACAGTGCTACTTTGGTCAGCGAATCTTCTAGCCCAGTGGTCTTCAACATGGACTGTGATTCCTCCAGGAGCTGCACAAAATGAAAAGATGGAGGAAAAAAATAGAATTCTATTTTCAGTACCAGGCTGTTTATCCAAGCCATTTTGTTCTTCCTGGAACATAACTAGAATAATTCCCTAGACTGCCTTGCAGTTAGTGAAATTTTGGCTACCAGAGTGTGAAGCAAGTGTTGTCTTACACTTTCAGTCCTGGCCTACATGTGCAGATCTTAAATGCGCTTTCTGTTTCTGGGTTCAATTATGTGAACATGGTGACCTTGAAAACCATGTGTTGAAGATAGTGGAAGCACTTATAGGAAGATTGCTACAGACTAGGAATAATTCTTTTGGAATTCATATAAGAAAAGAAGAAGCTATTTCTTTCTGCTTCCTTTTTCTCCCTCCCATTCCCTCCCCTCTCCTCTCCTCTCCTATCTTTTCCTCTCTCCTTTTTTCCTTCCTTTCCCTTACCTGCTCTGAGAAATTCTTATTGGATTTGGCAAAAAAGACATGACATCCATGGATATCCTTGGAGAATTGACTGGAACCTTTCCTATGGCATGAGAGAAGAACCTAGTCTTTGAAGGAATTTATGATAAATAGGAGGTGAGGGTTGGAGGCAACCCTTTTAGGAAGTTTGACCAGTGAGGGGATCAAAGATATGGGGTCATATTTATATTGGGCCCTGTGGCTCTTAAATATTTTATTATTTATTATACATGGTTTATTTATTTGTAAGTTTATGGCAGTATGATCACATATTTGGAACTAGTAGCAGTGCTATGGCGTAAAAGAAGAAAATGATTGATGATGTAGGGGATGGGAGACAAAGTCTTTGAGAAGACAGAAAATTAGTTTCAAAGCACAATGGGAGATTCTGGAGAGAGGACACACCTAGGTTCAAATTCTGCTTTGATCTCTTTGTAGCTGTATAATCTTGGACAAATTATTTTACTTCTCTGACCATCAGCTTTCTTCTAAGATAGCTATCACAGCACCTGTCTCACGTATAATACCAATAAAATGAATTAAAGTACACACAGTCCTTAGCAGAATTCATGTCCTTGATAAATGGTAGCTATTGACAATATATGTGAATATTTCCCTTATAAAGTCCTCCATGAGAAAGGAAAAGAGTTTGGTTCGTTTTTGCTTTTGATCATTTTGTTTTGTCTGTTTTGTTTTAAATTTGGGTAAAGCTATCTGTGAGGTTTGGCCCTCAAACTACGCACATTATCCTGAATCTCTTCATGTTTTTGCTTCCTCACTGTCAGTGGCTCTCGAGGACTGCCCTGTTATGAAAGGATAAAGAAAAAAGTGAATTCCAAAGTTGGTTGCAATTAATTAAGAAGAACTTTCTGAAGAAATGAGTGATGAGCAGAATTTTGAACAGAAGCAAGATATTAATGCAAAGAGCAAGAAATGCATTTGTAGGTCAGTGGGGGGCAGGGAGCATTGCACGGGGAAAGGTACGGAGAGGAAAATGAGCAAATCACATATACAAGATGTGAGGCAGATACCGCTGGTGGGAGTGGAGAGGCTGTGGTGAGAGGTAATGAGAAATGGAGATGGAGTCCCGGGAGGGTGTAATATTAGTGGAAAACCCTCACGGCTTAGGATGTGCATAATAAGTGACATTGGAGCCCCAGAGATTGCCGAGCAGGCAAGATATCTGGGGGAAAAAAGAAGTTAGAGGAAAATCATTAGAGCTTCAGTGAGTTGGAGGAATCTGATGATAAGAGACTGGAGATGGAGAGATTGCTTGGAAGCCATCATTGCTGTTCCTATCAGAGCAGATAAGGACTGGACTTGGTGCTCTGAGTGGAGAGGAAAGGATAGATGAAAATAACATCATTCGGTGTTGGTGGGAGGTTGTGTGAAGGGGAGCTAAGAGGGCAATAGGAAACTCAAACTTGGTAACTTAGTTCCCTTAACCAAGGGAATTTAGAGAGGATGATGATAGGGTATTTTGAGGCTAGATGGGATTGGGATAAGGGGTATAAGAAAACAGAAACATTTTAATAGAGTGAAGGATTATTAAACCAATGCACATATGTGTAAAACTTAATCGAAATTGAAAAAACAAGGTGGAATAATGCATTACTGCCTCAAAAAAGGAACAAATAATGGAAAGAGGAAATACATAACACTGTCTGGGATTGGTAATCTTGGCCAATTTTAGGCCACAGAATGTTTTTGCTTGATTTTGTGTATGGATAGAAACAATGCATCCAAGAGAAAGGGTGAATGATAAGCATTGCTTGGGTCCATGTGTCTGTCGCACTCTGACTCCCCTCTGCAGCATTGCCTTGAGCACTGGCATTTTAGGACCAGGAGTAGGAGGAGGGAGTTTGCAGAGACACTTGGTACACACGGTATACCTCAAAGATCCCAACAGCCTCTTTGCAGCCTGGGAAGACAAGATCAGGCAGGGTTTTCCTGAGAGTTGGGATTTGTTGGGGAGCTGTCATGGGTGCCGTGGGCTGATTATGGGGTGCCAAGGGACAGGAGTCAGTAATGACTGACCAGTGATGAGCCCTCAGGTGCCGGCACTGTGCTTGGCTGGCTTACCATGGTGCTCACAGGCACCACTTAAACATGGCTGCCTTTGCCACCCATGGGTAGTGCAGTCAGTGCGAGAAGTGAAATCTTTGTCTTATAAAAAGCTCCTGTGAATATCTTCGTTTGAAATGCTTTTTTCAACTTTCTCTGTGACTAAGGAGAGGAAAGACAGTGCCCTTTCAAGTTTGATCAGATCACAGAATTACTGTTATCTTTAACACTTTTAAGGTACATTTAACTGTGAAGTAAAGTGTAAATTAGCAGGAAAAACATGTTTGGTTTCCTGACTAAGATGGAGAGATTTCAACAGTTGACATCCAGAGGGTTTTTAGTTTGGCTTGTTAGTATTCTGTGGAAGAGTGCTGACAAAACTCTAAAATAACGAGAAATACACAGTGTAAGATGCAAGCTCCTTTCTTAAAGAATTATATATATATATATATATGTGTGTGTGTGTGTGTGTGTGTGTGTGTGTGTGTATGTATATATATTACACATATATATATATATATTCTGTTTTTATATATCATATACTAAATAGTATGCATCCTATGTATCTTTTGCATATTAAAGAGATACCCTCAAATATCTCTACAATATTTGCATTTTTTTGTAAGTTTAATCTCTCCAATTTAGTGGACTTTAACATCTTTTTATACACTAATTTATTTTTAGTCAAAATGTGGTAAATTGTAGTTATTTCACTTTTTTTTTTAAATTGGCAGTGGGAATGTGTGTTTGTATGTGAGAGAGAGAGAGAGAGAGAGAGAGAGAGAGCGCGCACCTCAATAATGCAGCATAGTCACCCTGCAGTCCTTTTATCTCTATCTCTCCATCCTGTTAGGGTTTGGGGCATCCATGCACGTGAACCTGGAATGTCTTTTAAGCCACCAGGGCTTATTTGAACCATGGTTGGCCATGTGGGATCTGACTCCCTTAACATCTGGGGTTGGGGGGCTGGCCTATATTTTACTATATTTTAAAAACTAATTTCGTAGGGCCTGGAGATTTAAATTAAATGTGCATATTACATTGATGTCTAATTACATGAGATTTCTATCACTGGTGAAAATGTTTTATTTTCTTTAGAAATAATTCTACACTTTATAATTTATAGCTTAATAAAATACCTAGGCATTTTGTGGGAAATGAAGTGATCTACTTGGAATTTGAGTTTGCAAAAATGCTTCTTTAAGAAAATAAGGTTGGGGCCAGCAGATGGAGTAGTGATTATGTCTCTGGGTACCACATGGCCGACCGCAGTTCGAGTCCTGAACACAGTGGCTTGAAATTCATGCCAAGCATGTGTTTGTGTTTGCCCAAGTTCTTGGAAGTAGAATGGAGGAGAAGAGATTGTGGTGTGGTCATCCCCCCTGGGGGGTGATTTCTTAATTTTCTTCTCACTGTGTCTGTCTGTCTGTCTCTCTCTTTCTGGTGAGTGCATGCATCTTAAGGCACCTCTAAAAAAATAAATAAAATAAACTCAACCCCATAAAATATGAAGTAATTCATTTAGTTGAAGTAAAACTAGTTTAAAAATGAACCATTTAAAGTATCTAGAAAATGAAATGTTCCATGTATCTGACTGTCTAAAGAGTTAGGCAGGGTCCGGGGTGAACAGTCAGGGTGTGGGTGAAAAAAAGTCTTACCTCTGACCACACTGAATCACCAGAAAGCATATCACATCTTCTCCTCTGTTCACTTAATGGCCATGTGGACTGGAAAGCGTTTTTCAAGTTGTGTTCTAGTTTTCTGAAGCACCTTTGAATGTAGTAGCTCTTTGAAATTAAGTGTGATTTTGACAGACCTGCTTCTGTAAAGCAGGGTAAGAACTTCTTAAGTCATGACTTGGAAATAAGTTGCTTTCCTTCAAATAGTCTTAGAAGAGTTTCTATCCTTGAGTCAAAAAGACATGGTGGACAGGTCCTCATTTGAGAGCTTTCATAGTTCAGGCAGAGCCCATACTTGTTGCCACAGTGTCAGCTGGACTGGATCTCCAGGTGGGGACGCTAGCTGGTCGTCATGCTCTCTCTCAGCACTGTTGCTTCTCTCTCTTCTGGGAGGTTCCCTGAGACTCCTGAACTCAGAGGTCAGCCAGTAGTTCTTTGCCACTCAGCTCAGGGAGTTTGCTTCAGTACACGCATTCCCAAGCATGGTTCTAAAATATTTCTGAGGAGCTTTTTGTAAAAGATTTCTTAGGGCCGGTAGGTGGTGGAGTGGTTATGGTGGTGGAGTGGTTACAGTGCTAGACTCCCACATGGCTGACTACAGTTCGAGTCTGGACCTGGCAACCTGAAAATCACTCTGGGCATGTGTGTGTGCATGCCCAAACTCCCAGGAGAAGAATAGAGGAGAAGGGATTGTGGCATGGCTGTCCTAAGGTGGGAGAAGGGATGACTTCTCACTTTCCCTCACACTGACTCTCTATCTCCAGCGAGCAACCATGCCCTATGGCAAAAACTTGAAAAAAAAAAAAAAATCTTTCCTCCCCAAAAGGTTGGGGAATATCCAAAATTAAGATTCTAGCTTTAAAAGTCTCACATTTAGAGGAGCTAGTAGAACAGGAAGATGGCCTTTTGTTTAGTAGAGCTGGCTCTTTTGCCAAGGGTGGGGAAGGGTGCTGTGGGAAAGATGAGGAAAATTGTGGAGCTGGGATTAGACACTACTGACCATGGACTCACTTCTGAATTATAATCACTCAATCCATCCTTAGGTCTTTTTAAATTGTAGGAATGGAAACATATACTTGTTCATTGAAAGAAAACCCAACTTTCGAGTTATTATTTTAAAGGACCTAGTGTTTTCATTTTAAATGTTTAACAAAGTCTATTTACTGAGACCAGGCTAACCCACTGCCTCTTTCTTTCTTTCTTCCTTCCTTCCTTCCTTCCTTCCTTCCTTCCTTCCTTCCTTCCTTCCTTCCTTTCTTCCTTTCTTCCTTTCTTCTTTCTTTTTTTTCTTTCTCTTTCTTGTTTTTATTTAATGGGTGACATAAAGTGGAAGAAATCTTTCACCCGCTACCGCTACTTTACGTATGGAAATTCATGACTCCTTTAAAATCAAGCACTGAGGGACCAGCAGATGGCATGATGGTTACATTGCTGGACTTCCATGTAGTTGACCACAGTTTGAGTCCCAGACCCAGTGGCTTAAAACTCACACTACGCACGTGTGCGTGTGTGCTCAAGATCCTGAGAGGAGATTGGAGGAGGAGAAGAAATTGTGGCATAGCCATTCTCTCTGGGGGGAAGGAGGGGAGATTTCTCACTTTCTGTCTCTCTGTCTCTCTGTCTCTTCAGTGAGCACATGCACCCTACAGCAAAAATCTCTTTAAAAAAAAAAAAATTAAGCACTGAAGCAGCTGTTTCTCCCAGACAGATAATAAAGGGTGGATAGTCATATGTGAAGAATGCATCCCAACCATCATTCCTAGAGCATCCTCTCTATTTTAGTGTCTTTTCACTAATTTCTGCTCCTGCCATGCAATTGATCTTGAAGGATCCGAATCAAGGGAGTCAGCAACTTTCCTTATACCTTCCTGGACGTTGATGAATCCAAAGAAGAGTAGTGGAAGAAAATGAACTGGAGCTATTTCATGAATGGAGATCTCTGTTTCAGTCCGTGTTACCGAAGTGTTCTTACACTTTATGAGTGGACAGAGAATCCTGGATGGAGCTGTGAAAAAGCACTAGTTTTTACCTGTGTCTGGATGAAACCAGAAGAAAGCAGGAGTTCCTGATTTCTGTTTGAGGACTTTTAAGACAGCAAGTGACAGAGTGCTCAAGCTCAAAAGAACTTAAAAAGTATTTATGAATTCATAAAAATGAAGAAGAAAGAAGTTTTCTTTGGGCAAAATGAGACTCAATGATTTTCACCAGGACAAGATTTTTCTCTCCAGTTTTTTACACAATCTTTTGGCATTGGCTCCATTCGCCGATTGGCTCCTTCTTTCTGGAACAGTCTCTTTCTCATGCCTTATCTGATGAAATATGTCATCACTCAGCTGGGGTCCCGAGGCTAGGCCTGCTGGGACCTGAACCACCTCAACTCGAATCATGTTCTCATTACTGCACAGCCCCTGTTTCCAAAGGAAGGAGATCTCGTTGACCAGGCTGGGATGACATGCCACCCCAGAAACTGTTAGTGAACTTAGGTCCACAGCAACCATGTGGTCTGTGAATGATGGAAGGGTGGGTCCCCATGTGAAGATGGGGTGCTCCTGCCCAAGTAGGTTGAATGGATTCCGGGGAGACAGAAGCAAGAGTGTCTACCCTGTCCTAACAGTACTTTCTCCTGGAAGTAGATGTTTAGGAAGAGACCTGTCATTTTGCAAGACCAAAAAACCTGACTAATGAAGTTAAATAATAAAATACAGTTTCTACAAACTGCCTTCTCATTTGGAATTGAAAAAAAAAAAAACTTTAAAAATATTTTATACTACACAGCTCAACTCTATCTTAGAATTACTGATGACAATGCAACTATCAAACATGATGTATATCATAGACTTGGAACAATTTTTCTAAATGTGTATTTATAACTCTCTTTCCATCTGACATGAAAAGACCAACAGACATCTTTAAAACGTTTGAAATACTTTGAGTGACTAAAGATGGCCTTAGATTAAAAATTGCCAGCAAAATTTGAAGAAATGCAGAGCCAACAACAGAATTCCATGAAGAAAGCAAAAGGAAATTCAACAGACACTGAGGTCACACCATCCATTAGATATCCATCTTGTCTTACCTCAAAAACTATGAAAAATGCTCTTCATGCCTAAATAATGTGATATGATTTCTTTTTCTTTTTAAAATATCCCTGAATTTAGAAAGAATTATTATTTACATTCAACCACTGTACATCTTTACAGCGTACAACATGGCTTTCCCCAGCACGAGTACAATGTAGATTAGTCAAGATAAAGACATCATCATGTACATTATCATCAGCACATAGCTTTACATTTTTTTGTCAATTAAATATTTTTCTGCCCCCATTCCCTCCCCTCCCTCTCCCTGTTACCCACTTCTGTATTATTTCTTAATTCAGACCTATAGCAAAAAAATAAATAAATAAAAAGTGTAGATTCTGCTGACATATTATTTACTCCTTAGATTTTATTACTTCAATAAAAATCTGCAACTGTCAGTGTTTCATCTTTTTTTCTTTTCTTTTCTCTTCTTTCTCAGCTCCTCTAAGTACTACGGTGGGCTTCCATCACTCCTATGAATGAGATCTGTTTTGTAAACAATTGGCATAGCATACTGACAGCTCAGACAGGTCTTGAAGATCAGAGGGAAGAAAGAATACAAAATCGCTGGCCTCGACTATATAGGTCCAATAGTCTGAAATATATTTCATGGTGAAGTTTTGTATTAAACCTTGTTCTTTCTCTGGTCATTTTAAGTAGGCTATACCTATATATGTATATTGTACTTGATAGGAAGGGGATTGCCATTTGAATAATCAGGACATAGACGTTCTGTATCGATTGACTATGGGATAGAATGAAGAATATTCAATCAAATGATCAGTTTTATTTTCCTTCCCTGAGAATAACTGTGTAATTGACCTGAAAAAAACAAACAAACAAACAAAACCTAATTGGTCAGCGATTTTGGTGTCATTTAAGAACATTATACCCTCTTCTATGAAATAATGTGGATTTAATGATTTCTCCATTCAAAGAGCTGTGTCCCAGACTTCTAACTTTTTCTTTAGGAAAATTTGAGACTGAAACAGAATTTAGTAAAAATAATGGCAATGGAAGCCAAAATGTCAAAACGGCATCATGGGATCTCTAAGTGCAAGAGTACAAGGAAGATGAGAAGCACTTAGCACATCTAGAAAATATTCAAATAGGTATTAGCACATGGACAACTAGTTTTTGTTGTGTTAGTTTACTATCAGCCAGAGCGAGAGAGAGACAGACAGATAGACAGAGAGGGAAAGAAGGTGAGAAATCACCTCCTGGGGGGCTAGCCATACTGCAATTCTTTCTCTATTCTCTTCTTGAGATTTTAGGCATGCACATACACATATACTCAGTGTGATTTTCAAGCTGCTAAGTCTGCAACTCAAATAATGCAGTCGGCCATGTGGGATCTAGCTGCTTTAACCTCCACGCCATCCGCTGGTCCTGGACAACTACTGTTTAAAATGACAGAATGCTAGCATCTTCTACAATCAAAAGTGCAGTAAACAAAGCTTGGTGTTTCCTTTCTTTCTCAGTGGCCCAGGAGAATCCTCATTTTTATCTTAATCTGTGGACAGTAGTTTGCTGATCCACATTATAGATAAGAAGAGGTCTGGTTTGGGGGTACAGGTACATGGTATATTCATTGCTGATGAATCTCCTCTTAGAGGAAAGTTACATGTACAAAGCAATATAGCTGATTTAAAAGTAAGTACGCTTTTGCAACTGACTAGTTATTTACTTATTTCCAATAGAAGCTTGCCTGGTTAGGGCTGAAGCTTGGAGAGGTGTGCATGTGTCATCATGTGATGGCTTAGTCTGGCTATGAATAAGGTTGTATGTATGACAGCAGAGAGAGAGAGAGAGAGAGAGAGAGAGAGAGAGAGAGAGAGAGGGAGAGAGAGAGAGCGCTGAAAGAATGGATGGGAACCAGAGACTTGAACACTGGGCTGAGCAGGTTGTGCTTCAGGAAGAAAGCACCCTGGAGGTTTCTGAGCAGGAGAATAATGTGATCAGAATTGTGCTTTAGGTGGCTTAGAGTTTAGGCCAGAAAGATGAAAAGAAAGCGGGCTAAGGGAACTAACCCCACTGAACTTCTTTTGTATGTCAGACACTTCTTAGAGATTTGGTAAATCATGTCTCTATTCAGTGGAATGAAGGGGAAGGCTGTTCTGTAAAATATTGCAGGAATGTGAAGAGGAGAAGGTGCTAGAAAAATTCCACAGGCTTTCGTTGCACATTGAATGTGAAAGATAAAGGACAATAAAGAATCCACAATCACTGCATGTTGCTAAGCCCAGGTGCTCGAATGAATGGCAACAGGAAGCCAGGAGGGGCTGAGTTTTGGAAAGTAGCTTGGGCTCTTGAGAAACATATGCGAAGCCAAGCAATGTGGCGTGGGCCAACCGACGCAGCTCCAAGAGACCGAGCTGAAAATTCATCCCCCCAGTAAACACTGTCTAAAGGTGATTCTAAAAATGGTTACTGAATGGCTTAAATTAATGACCCTTGCTTGCATCATTTTTTTCCCCAACTTATTGGCAATAGTAGGTATGGAAGGGATGTGTTTGGTTTTGTGAGTCAGTAAAAATGTTTGAATAGTTAAAACATTTTAAGACATTATGCTGTATACTGTGGTTCCCTCCTTATCCATGGGGGTGTGTTCTAGACCCCCAGTGGAATGTCTGAAACCACAGATAGAACCAAAGCCCATATATACTCTATTTATTCCTATACACGCATACATGTGATGACATTTAATTTATAAGTTAGGCACAGGGAAAGATGAACAACAATGACCAATAGTAAAATAGAAAAATTATAACAACAAACTATAGTGAGAGTCATATGAACATGGTCTCTCTTTCTTAAGATATCTTATTGTATTGTATTGTGGTCAACTGAAACACTGGAATGTAAAACTGTGAATACGGGGGATACTGTGTGTGTGTGTGTGTGTGTGTGTGTGTGTGTAAGAATGAGGGGTTTAAAAAAAGTTTGTGGAAAAGTGGGATTAAAGTATGAGTTTATTTTGGTGTAAAAATTTCGAAATCCATACACAGGTTTTTCAGAATATGCATTTTCCTTAAACTTTTTTAAGACCCCCCCTCTTATGAATACACACACACACACACACACACACACCAAAGTCGTCATGCTGAATGCAATAGTTCCAGAAACTGGATGTGTTACAAGTGGTAGTTGTTTTAGTTCAGACTTAAATATGTCAAAATCCATATGCTTAACACCTTTGTTTAACATATGCCTCAAACATATTCTGCTTTGTTGTCCTCAACATTTGGTTTGTGAGTAGTGAAATCAAGAAGTGAGATAGTCGATCCCTTGAAGCTTCATCATTTTAGTTTGCTGACTGGTAGCGTCTCTTTTTATTCAGAACAGAAACTTCTTCAAAAGACCCAACCATTTTTGACTGATCTGTAAGATCCTCTTAAGTTTCTTTTTTTTTTTTTTTTTTTTTTTTTTGGAGAGGTTTTCGCTATAGGGCGCGTGCGCTCGCCAGACAGACAGAGAGAGACAGAGAGACAGAAAGCAGGAAATCACCCCCCGGGGGGATGGCCACGCCGCAATCCCTTCTCCTCCATTCTCCTCTCGGGATCTTGGGCACGCACGCACACGCGCCCGGCGTGAGTTTAAGCCACCGGGTCCGGGACTCGAACCGCGGTCGACTATGTGGGAGTCCAGCGACATAGCCATTACGCTAACTGCTGGTCCCAGATCCTCTTAAGTTTCTTGTGAGACTAAATAGCTGCTCTCTGCTCTACCCGAATTTCCTCTCTGTGGCTCAGTTACTCTGTCACCTTTGATTCTTCATCTGCCAACATGCTCACGTTTTCTAATTGAGAGAATTAGCAACAATTTCTAGCAATGCCGATCTTCTGGGATCTGTTTACGGGTGTGCATGGGTGCTGAGGAAGACTAGCTTTAAGTCCCTGTCTCTGATATTTTATCATTGGCAAAGCCCTGAAGAATTCACACTTCTCTCCCCAGGAGGCAGAGTGACAGGGAATTAAGGAAAACCCTGGCTCTGGTTAGGTGGGTAAAATCAAGAGGCTATTTTATGCCACTTTTCTCTCCTTTTACTCTCATCCTCATCCTTCTTTATTCTCCTTCTTTCTTTTTTTTGTTTTTACTATATTTTTATTATTTCCACTAAGGTGCTCATTTTAGCCAGGCTTATGAAAGGAAAATAAAAACTGCTTTAAATATCCCAAATAGCAAGTTTTTGATACAGAAAAGAGAAGGTTTCCCAATTGTCGGTGGTCTGAGGAAACAAATGTCAGGAAAGCCACTGCCTTTGGTGTCTAAACCAAAGGAGAAGCTTCACAGCATCTGCCTGGGACCCTCTCAGTCCTGCTCCTGTGCTGTCCTCAGCAGCTGCCAGGAAAGGGTTGCTCCTCCTTCTCAGTTTGCTGAGACAAACATAGGCCTGTCCCTGGCAGGTTCTAGCCCAGAACAATACAGAGAAAGGAATCCTGGGAAATCTCATTCCGGGCTTCTCTCCGGCAATACAGGGGACGATCTGAATGGGAACGACCATGACATTGCATTGACAACACTGACACATTCGCTGAGATTCTATCAAGCAGACCAAGATGAATGTGTGATTTCCACCCTCCAGATGCTGACAGTCTGGTTAAGTTGACCACATGTTAGTTTTCGAAGGTGACAGACTTTACTGAGCAACTCGCCGGGACAAGTCCTCACTTCACCATAGAGCCCTGTTACAAAATAAATGATTAACACCCAGGGTTGGTCATCACATAGCTCATACCAAATTCTCAGCTCTTAGTAACTTCTTATAGTGAAAGCTTGACATATGGCAATTACCAGAAATATAGACTCTTCCCCCAATGTAGGCAGTCTCATGCCACTATAGTTTCAAGATATTTTGAAAAATATTAACAGGTTTATGGGATTTTTTCAGATAATGATTTGGGGATCAGTTATTTTTGAATTACAAGATTCTCCTGGTCTGAGTAAAATCTCCCATTTATAAGTAGGATAAACACTTAAATGAGCATAACTTCACAAAACTTCAGAGCAGGTTTTTTGTTTTTTTTTTTCAAAATTACATCATCTATCATTATGTTACAAAGAGGCTTTGAAATGGATTTAGTGCGTGAAGATTACTGAAAATGAAGTGAAATTGGTGTTTCTGGTCTCAGTCCTGTCAAGTGTGGGTTACCTTGCCATAGGGCGTAAGATTCGTTGAGAGAGGGACACAAGGTGCATTGAGAAATCAGCTATGTAAATTTAAGCTAGTTTTTCATCGCATTGTATATTGTCTTTTCCAAATGTAGCCTTCTCACCATGGCTCCACTAGAGCTGAGGGAAGGAGGAATCTATTAGGGGGAAGTTGTATTTAAAGGATATGCATGTGGCAACAATGAATGATCATACCCCTGCATAACCTCCCTCAGTGGCTCTTGTTCTAGTCATCTCTGTTTGTCATAACAAAATACCATCAACTGAGTGGCTTAGACACAGAGACTTATTTTCTTACGGTTCTGGAAACTGGAAAGTCCAAGATCAAGCTTCCATCAAGGTTCAGTTTCTGGTGAGGGCTTTCTTCCTGGCTTGTAGACAGATGGCCGCCTTCTTGCTGTGCTCCCACGTGGTAGGGGGAGAAACATAAAGAAATGGGTGAGGGGATGAGAATCCCTTCCTCTTCTTATAAGGCCACAAACCTATCAGAGTAGGGCTCCCCCTCTATGATCTCAGTTAACCCGAATTATCTCCTAATGACCCTATCACCAGAAACAGTCATGCTGGGGTTAGGGCTTTAATAAATGAACTTTTAGGGGAGTAAAGTTCGGTTCATAGCAATTCCTATTGTCTATGCACAAGATCAAATCCTAGTTCTATGTGGTGACCCAAGCCTGGCCTTTCTAACCTTGGGATTCAGAGCTTCCTCATGGTGCTCCTTTCCCCCCTCCAGATCTTCCTTAATCCTATCATGCTATCTCACACTCGGTTATTTTTATAAATGCGGTTTATTCAAGTGAAAAAGTGAAAACCCTGTGTCTCCTTCTCCTCTTATTTATCACCTGTGGCTTCCCAAATCAAGTTGTTTATATATATATATATATATATATATATATATATATATATATATATATATTTAGTACTCTGTGTCCTGCCAAGAACTGAGTCTCCTGTGTTCCCATGAGACACTTTATTTTTACCCTTTAAATTTTATTTTAATAATTCGATTGCTTATAAGTTTTCTGCACCAGAAAAGCTCCTTAAAGGCAGAGACTATTCTTACAAAAGTTGGCGTCCTAGAGCCAGCCAGAAGTCCCAGTATGTAGTAAATGCTCATTATCTGATAAATGAATAAATGAACAAAGCTTGGGAGCAGGCAACTTCTAATCACAATGATAAAATGAGTAAAATAGAACTAACCTTACATCGAATGAGTTTATAACTCCAGCAGTATTATAACTTTTTTTTTATCATAACTCTACAAAAAAGACAGGAATTATAGATCTTTCATAATGTTTTGCCCAGTGCCAAGTATTCTAATGGGGCTCACTGTACAATCAGCAATGCTCATAATAATGAACTTCACTGGCCAATATATGTATTTTTCCTTCCAATTAATTCACTCTCTCCAGTTTACTTTGCAAAGCCAGCTGCCGGGAGAAGCTCTGATGGTTATGGGGTTAAAGAGGAAATGGTCATCATTTTTATTTAGTGTTTTCCATATAAATGCGCCTCATTATCTGCTGCACCTCATTATATATGATCTATTTTATGACCATTTAGTTCTCCTTAGCAGTCCTGTTTTTATTCTGTTATGCTTGCTGTCTACACTCTCAACTTTATGACTCTATTACCCCAGCTCTCTGCTGCCTGCTGTCCCACTCCCACTGCGGAGGTGGCAATGTGGCTTTGCAGTCGCTGGGCCAGCATTTCTAATAAATTCCTCACCTGCAGACAGGCAGCAGCACAGGCCCGGCAGCCCCATGTCATGCTTTCATATCACATCACTAGACTCTCATTAGATCCTTGTGAGGAAAATTACCACCGAGGCTTCTGCAGACACAATGGCATTAATGAAGTTAGGAAATGACTCCCACAGATGTTTGACACTCAATCAATCCTCCTTAATTTAATTACACTCCTGAATGAAAGACAAAAGAGATGCTCATGTCGTCCAACCCTCGCTTTTTATTTTCGGATACTTTATTTTTTCAAACCCCCTTCTGACTGACTTAATCCTTGCTAAGAAATGTCAATGTAATTAACTTAAGTTATAATTATTTCAAAGTGGACTTGGTTATAATATCTTGGATCATTTTCCACTTTTCTTCCTCCACCGAACTGCATGAGTACTCTCTGCTCTGTGCATGGAGTGCTGGGGTGGGGAGAGCTTGCACACTTAGACCCTTGATGGATCATCCACTTTTTCTGTCTTTGTGACTGAGGATTCTTTTTGAGAGGTTTTTGCTACAGGGTGCGTGCGCTCGTCAGAGAGACACAGAGAGACAGAGAGACAGAAAGCAAGAAATCACCTCCCCCCGGGGGGGTGGGGATGGCCATGCTGCAATCCCTTCTCCTCCATTCTCCTCTCGGGATCTTGGGCATGCATGCACATGCACCTGGCATGAGTTTAAGCCGCTGAGTCCAGGACTCAAACCACGGTCGACTACATGGGAGTTCAGTGACATGGCCATTACACTAACTTCTGGTCCCTGTGATTAAGATTCTGATGCCACTGCTGCTTGCAAACTTTATGTCTTCTTTATTTCTTTTTTAAGGTTTCTGCCATAGAGCATGTGCACTCACCAGAGAGGAGAGACAGAGAAAGAGTGAGAAGGAAGGTGAGAAACCAGTCCCCATGGGGGATAGCCATGCCACAATCCTTTCTTCTTTGTTCTTCTCCTAGGATTTTGGGTATGCATGCACACACATCTGGCTTAATTTTCAAGCTACCAGGTCTGGGACTGGAACGATGGTTGGCCATGTGAGTGGCCATGTGAGAGTCAGGGACTTTGAACCACTATGCCACCTGCTGGCCCTCAACACTTTATGTCTTTAAATGCCATTCACTAAGATATCTTCAAGTATGTAGTTTTGAAATCAAATATATTCTGAGAAATATTCTTGTTACCTGTCTTAAACTGGTAAGATAAGCATATAAGTACCAAAATTAAAATAACAACTGACACTATGTGTTACCTTATTTGTTACAAAACCCATTCACATAAGCTCCTCACCATGCCTTCGTAGAATGAGTATAATTGCCATTGTAGAGATGAAAGACCTGAGACAGAGTGGTCAAATGATTATCCATCCAAGGTTTTGTAGCCAGTAAACAGTGGTCCTAAAACTTTGACTTTCAGTCACTTTTCATACAACAAATAAACGATTCTTGTCACTGAATCTGTGCCAAGTACTGTTCTTGGCACTGAGGAGGCTGACAGATAAAAGTGGATGACGACAGAAATGAGTGGCCCTGCTTGGAGAGAGGCATGCAGAGGTCATGGGAGCAGTCTCTGGGAACTAACTAGGATTGCGAGGAGTTTGAAATGTGTATATATACATATATAGTAGTGAGGATATCATGGAGGGACCTTCTTTCCCTTGTGAGTAACATAATCCATTTGTGTTTTCAAAAGAGTCCATCTAGGTGCTGGACAGGGGCATAGCAGTCAAAGATGACACTCTGTGAGGCTGTCCCGCATGGAAGGTCCTGGGTTCGTGTCCAGACACCTAATTAAGTAGACCACGAGCTGGGGCTGACTGAAGATGGGGGTGGATTATGGTATCAAGACCATGTTGGAAGTGCTGCTGTCTTTCTTTCTCTCTTTCTTACTAAAGGAAGTAAAAAGATACAAGCTTTAAAAGAAATGTAAAAAGGAAGAGTCAATCTAGCTGTCATTTGAGTCCAGAATGCTCATGGGGGATTCTGCTGCTTTACACAAGTATTGTTTACACAAGAGGAGAAGCAGGTCTCGAAGGGAAGAGGAGAACTTCCATGTTGAACTCATTTCTCATCCAGGGGCGATCTGTTTGTCTGTAGCTCTGCAGGAAGGTCTGAGATGGAGATAAAGTTTAGGCAATATCAGCGTAGAGGTGAGGCTTTCTCCCTGGGAGTGAGTGCAGTGGGAAGCAAAGAGGGTGAAGGTGAAGATCAGACACTGGGAGCTGTAACAGTGAATGGTTCTGGTCCCTTGAGAGGACACATGCCATGAAAGTCACACCTCTGTATATTACCCTTCTGCCTCTGGGGAAGCAGCAGGATAAGGTAGAGAGAGCCCTGGATTTGCTTTAACACTCTGGGTTCTTGTTCTTGCTTAGCTAATAGCTTTTCCGTGGGGCCTAGAAGGAAAGCCATTCCATTCTGGGTCTTAGTTGTCCTGTCTCAGAAGGGGAAGTGACTATAGCAGGTTCCCTCAGAACCTTTCTGCCTGTACTATTGATTTTTTCCTTTTTTTTTAAGAAAAGAGATTTTTGCTATAGGGCCTCTGTGCTCCCCGGAAAGACAGAGAGACAGAAAGCAAGAAATCACTCCCGGGGGGATGGCCATCCCACAGTGCCTTTTCCTCCATTCTCCTCTTGGGACTCTGGGCATGCATGCACATGAGCCCAGCGTGAGTCTTAAGTCACCAGGTCCAGGACTCAAACCATGATGGACCATGTGAGAATCCAGTGATGTAACCATTTTGCCATCTGCTGATTCCCTGACTGTACTCATGTGTATTAAGGACTCTTAGTGACCAAAGCAAAAGGTAAAAAGTGACCAAAGTGACAAAAGTGGTCAAAGGTGAAAGGTAAAGATTAAATTAGACATGGGCACAGTGAATGTTCTCTACTTAAATCAAAACCAGCTCCTCCTTAGACAGAAGACTCAGATGGACCAATCTATTCTTTCAAAATCCAGAGCTTCAGGCATTTTCCATGAAGAATGAGTTTGACAACCACTTATCATCTTTCCCTTCCATCTCATTTTTCAAAAAGTCTATTTTTCCTTCCATGAGTGATAGATAAGGAAGAGAGAGAAAGAGGGGCAGAAAGAGAACGACACAGCATCCCCAATGGTGTCTCCGTGCCACAGTCCCCAGCCCAGCAATCCTGGGTCATGGGTATGTGCACACGTGACCTGTTCAAGTGATCTCCAGAGGAGAGTCCAGAATCTTCCCAGGTGCTTCAGCTTCTCAGAGCATTGCACTACCGCTACACCACGCCAGGCCTCCATCTTGAGTAACACACATTTCTGGATCAATTTCTAGATTGATCCCCTTCTGCAATTGGGCAGTGAAGTAGCCATGACAACCAACAACCAGCTCTTATAAAGCAATCAAGTACAAGTATATGTAAATACTATATATGCATGTGTGTGTGTATGCATGTATGTGCGTATGTGTGTTTATATATATGCCCATGTAATTACATGTAATATTATACATGTATATATGTGTATATACATATGAAATTGGTAGATAGAGAAAAACACTTAATATTTGCTACCTATGCCAGTATACCTTCAGTTTACCTGTAGTAGCTCATTTTTCCCCTCAAAATAGTCATTGAGTTAGGAGTATTTTGATTCAAGTATAGAAACAAGTTTTAAAGTATTCTGTCTACTTTCTGAAAGCACAGAATGCACATGACAACGTGGCAGAACCAGGATAAACACCTGTTGTTAACCACTACCTTATATTGCCTTCAGCATTGTTGGCATTAATAGTAACTTTCTTGTGCTTTAAGATAATATATTTAAGAAATCCTACTGGAGCCAGCAGATGGTGTAGTGGTTACATCATTGAACTCCCATATGGCTCACCATGGTTTGAGTCCCGGATCCGGTGACTTGAAACTCATTCCAGACAGGTGTGTGTGCATTCCCAAGATCCCAGGAAGAGAATGGAGAAGGGATTGTGGTGTGGCCATCCCCCCTGGGAAGTCACTTCCCATTTTTCCTGTCACTCTCTCTGTCTTTCCAGAGAGTACATACTCCCTAGGACAATAATCCCTGAAGAAAAAAAAAATGAAACTCTATTATAAGCTGCCTCAGACTGGGTATCTGACTTTTATGCAGGATGGCCCTAATAGACACACTCATAAATCTTATCCAAGAATTTTTGAATTTTTGTTTTAAAAAGTTTTTGCAGACTTTTATTTGATGCCATATTTTATCTTTTTTATTTTTATTTATTTATTTATTTATTTATTTATTAGAGAGATTTTTGCTATAGGATGTGTGTGCTTGCCAGAGAGACAGAGAGAGACAGAAAGTGAGAAATCACCCCCAGGGGGGATGGCCACACTGGAATCCCTTCTCTGTTCTCTTCTTGGGATCTTGGAGACGCTTGAAGACATGCCCGGGGTGACTTTTAAGCTTCCAGATCTAAGACTTAAACCACTGTCAACTATATGGGACCCCTGCAATGTAACCATTATGTCATCTGCTGGTACCTTACGCTGTTTATTTTTAACTTGGCTAAGAAGGATATGATTTTGATGTAAAATTTTTCTCAGGGTTTCTCATATAGTTATGTTATATAGTTATGCTACTTGATTGGGATTCTTTGACTACAGCATACCATGGGCTGATCCAAATGTCTCCCTCCCTAACCTGTTTCTTGTCCATATTTTGTCTTTATCCGTGAAGGAACAAAAGACTCTATGAGGGATCTTTTAGCTTGAAAGAATTAATTAAGGAGATGTAATCTACTTTGCACAAGTCGTTTCCCTTCAAATATTTGCATGGAGGGACCAGGTGGTGGTGCAGTGGTGCAGCTGGTCCTGCAAGGCAGGATCCTGAGTTTGCCTCCTGGGACCTCCCTGGGCATGCCCGGTGCACAGGTGCCTGCCTGTGGTGCAGGCCGGCTGAGACAAGAGGTGGATACCATTGGAGGCGCTGTCTCTTTTTCGCTCTCTCTCTCTAAAGAAATGAATAAATACACTCAAAAGAATGTTGCCTGAAAGCTAAGATTACCAAATAAATATAGGAGGACTCGTTAAATTTGAATTTCAGATAAACAACAAATATTTTTTAGTCTATGGAGGCCCAGGTGATGCAGGGATGAAATGAAGTTCATGAGAGCTGATGGTGGGATGCACGATGTCTTAGATTTCTGAGGTCTCCCCTGAGGCCTTGGGGCTCTGCTGCACAGTGTCAGTGTCAGGTCTGGAGCAGTCTTGGTCCAGTCATGGCCTTGGGGTCCATCCTAGTGACATTTCCAATTTGAATTTCTTTGATACTGCTAAATCACGGAACAGCATCCGTCGTCGACACACGTGTTTTCCCAGAAACTACCTGGTTCAGAGTTCGATTCGTCCACACCAGCAGGCCTTACCTGCTACCTCCACTTGTCCTACAAGTCATAAGGAACTCAGGTTTCCTGCTGCACACAGAACTTGACCTTGAGCCTTCTCTCAGCCTAGCCAGAGCCCTTAGCCATTTCCATTCTGCCCTGTGAGTCTTAGCTTGGAAGTTTCAGATAGGAAGCAGAGCAAGCCCATTGTTCTCAGCCATCGTCTCAAACTCTCTAATACTTTGCATTTCTTTCCAGCCGCAGATTTTTGCCCTTGGATTTCCCTTCCCTCCTCTCTCTCTCCCCCTTTACTCATACTCATTTCTTTTCTGCCGTGAAGAGAATTTGCCTTCCCCTTCCAGGAGGCTGTTCTGCCTCTTCACTTCTCTGATGTCTGAGGCCAGATGGCTGTAGGAGGGTTTAATATTTTAAAAGTAGTTTCCATTTTACAGTTAGATACATCCAATTCTATTTTAAAATATTTTATTTAACTTTATTTATTTATTTATTTATTTATTTATTTATTTATTTATTTTCATTTGACCGGAGAGGGACACACACACACACACACACACACAGAGAGAGAGAGAGAGAGAGAGAGAGAGAGAGAGAGAGAGAGAGAAAACAAGCCTCTATTTCCGGGACTCTAACCATGATCAACCATGTGGGAGTCCATCATCCTTAACCACCATGCCACCTGCTGACCCAGAAACACTGAATTCTTACCATGTGACAAATCCTGTGCTGAAAGCTTTAGGGACATCATCTAACTTGAGAATAAAATTAAAAATTGAGAGGTAATTGAGATATGTAGGCTTTGGAACCAGAATGCCAAGTTCAACTCTTGGTCATGTCACCTACTAGCCATGTGACTTTGGGCAGTTATTAAACTCACCATACCTCAGTTTTCTCATCTGTTAAACCTCCCAAACAGAGGGTTTGCAAGGATTAAATAAAGTAATATTAGGGGGCCTAGCAGATGGCATAGCAGTTACTTCACTGGACTCTCACATGGCTGACTGGTTTGAATCCTGGACCTGGTGGCTTGAAACTCACGCTAGGTGCTTGTGTGTGTGTGACCAAGATCTCTGGAGGAGAATGGAGAAGAAGGGATTGCAATGTGGCTATCCTCCCCTGGGGGTGATTTCCCAAGCTTCCTTCTTGCTGTCACTGTCTCTCTCTTTCTGGTGAGTGCACATGCCCTAAGGCAAAACCTCTAAAAAAAAAAAAGAAGTAGTAAAAGGAGTGCACCAAAAACAGTTACTGGTATACTGTAAGAATTCTATTGGGTTATCGTAAAAGTCATGATGTATTTTGCAATCCAAAAATGTGTCGTGACTTTTTCGACAGCCCAATAAAAAATGAACTATTATAGTCTCTGAACTATTTATCATAATTTCTTCTCATTAGTAATCAAGGAGAAACTGAGGTTTAAAGTGACCCTTTCTAAAATCTGTGTATCTAGTAAATGGCAGAGCAGACCCTTGCTCTGAAACAGCAAGCCATCTTGTCAGACTGTATCGGGGACACAACTTAATCACTCATCGCTCTTTAATTCCTTACAAGTTACCCAAGACTGGGCTTATTTGGAGAGTATGGAATACCTAAGAGAGCTGAAGAATTTCTCATATTTGCGGGTCAGATTTGTCAAGTGTCCTAACTCTTTCGATGGGGGAGAGGTGGGCCACATTTCTGCTCATTGTTTTACTGACGGCCTCATGACATTTTCTCATAGTCATTTGTCTGCAGGCCTGTCTTCTTTCCTAGGCTATGAGTTCCTTGGGTATACAGACCATTTTCTTCCTGAATTTTAGCTTGTAGCAGATGTTTGTTAAATTAGAATAGCTTTCTTTTTTTTTTTTTGGAGAGGTTTTTCGCTATAGGGCGCGTGCGCTCGCCAGACAGACAGAGAGAGACATAGAGACAGAAAGCGAGAAATCACACCCCAGGGGGGATGGTCACGCCGCAATCCCTTCTCCTCCATTCTCCTCTCGGGATCTTGGGCACGCACGCACACGCGCCCGGCGTGAGTTGTAAGCCACCGGGTCCGAGACGCGAACCGCGGTCGACTACGTGGCAGTCCAGCGACATAGCCATTACGCTAACTGCTGGTTCCCAATAGCTTTCTTGAAAAGTAATCTTCCTCCCATGAGTCTGACAGACTGAGGAAAAGAAAGACAGGAAGACAGCACCCTCAACCCGGTCTTGATGCTGTGATCCACCCTCAGCCTCAGCCAGGCCGCCGTGCAGGTACCTGTGTGCCTGGCACACTCAGTGAGGTCTCCAGATGTGACCAGGCACCTTCTCCTGGGGGTCAGACTCACAGAGAATACTGTTTTTACCACGGCACCACCCTCCGACTCCCTGAATTAGAATATCTTCATGTCTGTGAACATTCTTTTTAACCCCCCAGTATTCCTTAACTTTAAATGCTATGAGGTCCATGATGTCTGGACAGAACCCTTTGGCTGGTTCCACCTTCTGCTGTTTCCTGGGGGAGCATAAAGGAGAATGGAGCTGGCGGAGGTTTATTCGTCTGCACAGGCTGGCTGCACCTTGCCAAAGATGCCTCTGAGAACGGCACACTGACCGAGCGGGATGCAAATCTGGCTCAGTCCTTTGCAGGCTGTCTAGCCTTTAGCAAGTCACTTAACTGACCTTACTTCCCTTTTCTATAATGCAGAGATAATAATATCTCTGTTACAGCACTTGTAATTAGTTAAATAAACTGGATATCTGTTATGTGTCAGGCACTGTAGTGGGAGATGAACTCTAGTATCTGTCCCTCTCAGTCTCCTGGGGAATTCCACACGCCTTCTCTGCCAGTCGGCACCTGTTAGGAGGGCAGCCTCAAGCGTGCACTCGCAGCTTCACAGAGGCGGACAACTTGCGACAGTGAGCTCTTGATCGACAGGGAAAGATGGACGCCACCATTTATGCCCTCCTAAATTTCCTTAATAAACTGCTCTGGTTCACTGTCACCACAGTTACCTTGTGAAATGAGCCGAAAGTCTAGATGGAGGATTTGAGTAGTAACCTACGAGCAATGAAATGGCTTTGTGGGATGTTAAGCCAGAGAGAAAAATGCTCAGATTTAGTTTTGCACAAAACCCCTCAGCCTGTGAAATGGAGAATGGATTGGAGAAGGATGAGGTTTAATGCACAGAGATAAAATAGAAGGTATTGTTTCCCAGAGGAAGTGTGTAGTGGTTTGGATTAAGGTGATGGCAGTGGATGGAGAGAAACGGCGATAGAGTCATATTCGGGAGATGGAATCAAATGTATTTGGAGATAGCTTGGCTATAGGCACGGGTTAAAGGAAGAGGAATCATCAAAGCATCTACGATGCCATTCCAGAGAACTGGGGGTTGTAGCCGTATTTACTGAGATAGACAGCACAAAAAGAAGAGCGAATTTTGGGGGAAGACCATGCTTTGTGTTTGGACACGGTCACATTTCGGTGCCTGTGATGTGTGGGAGTGAAGACATTACATAAGCAAGAGTTTAGGCTCTGAATTAACTCTGTGGTGCTTCAGGCTGCTGCAGAGCCAGCCCTGTTGTTTCGACAGCTTGATGAATTCATAAAGCATAAGAAGAAACAGGGCGAGATGGTGGTGTGATGGTAACACAGTGGTCTGTAATACCGGGCCCATTGGGGAGGGTTCCAAGCTTACGTCCCCGAGTCTCCCTGTACATTCCTCACATGTGTGTGCATGTCCACGACCTGGGCTATCTGTGTCTGGAGGTGGATTGCAGCATGGGGACCCTGCTGTGGGTGCTTCCCTCTCTCTCATGGAAGAGATAATGGAACGAATTTGAAGAAGAAGGAATAGAAACAGGTACCCAGCATGCCAGAATACTGTAGCTTGTTTCAGTCCTTCCATTGCTCCTACCGTGAAGATGGGCAGCTGTGTTATCAGTGCACACCCACCTGCTCACACGGACTGTTAGACTGGGTGGGGCCTAACCAGCCAGGGCCTTCCAACTTCGAAATGCAAGACGAAACATGAGAATTATAACTCGGACAATCTAGAATCCCAGTGGCAGAGTAGGAGTCCAGTCTGGAAAGAAACAGACCATTTGATCTTATTGGTTCTAAATAAACTAATACTTGGGTACTCCGTGTCACGCACAGTATAATGCGGCAAAGCTGTGTGTTCTGATCCTGTAGAAGGGGTTTCTTCTCACTGTCTGCTCCTTCTTACTGCCCATGTATTGCAAGTGTCCCACAGTTAGTAAGGAAACACTGTAGGTGCAGCTCTCTGGTCCTTACGTGTTTCAGTATTAGTAGACAGTCTGGCCATTCCTAATCTTCTGGTTTGTGGGAGATGACTAATTTGAGAAAGCAAAATGTACAATCGAAGCTTAAAAATGGTGATAATTACTGCTCCAGTGGAAGAGTAAGGCAACATCTATTCTGAAAACTGAGTGAAGTTACACAGGAGCACCAGGGGACCAGTCTGTTCTATTTATAAACCACAAGTTGATAGGCACCTTCCCCAAATATTAAGCAAGGCTTGGTGTTCACGTACCGGGCCATCATCTTATTACCACAGCTGCTGGCATGAGCAGGGCTACCCTTAGTTTTGGGAGGAAATAGAGCACATTGAGGAGACTCAGGGGATTGATAAAAAGACTGGAAAGAATAAATTCCAATGGGGTGTGTAGTAGATTACAGTGACCCCAGGTTTTCATCTTTCTTTCTAACTACACATTTTGCCATTTGACCTTTCAGTTTCTTTCTGTCCTTATGTAAATTTATGTAAATTTGTCCATATGATTTGCTTGGGTGAATGGCATGTTAGCAGGTGAGACATGACTGAAAGCTTGAAAAGTATTTGCTCAATTAAGCTTGCCCTGCCTTTCCCTCACCACGAGAGAATACATCTTGGTTAATCCTGCAGTCCCAGGGGGATGACAGGCAGGTGGAGCAGAGCCAGACTGCCCTGGCAAGCCCTGGGTACAGCATCCAACCCTTCACTGACCACTGAGTTTTGGTGTGGCTTATGATACAGTAATAATGTGACATTAGCTAACTACTGGGTCGTTGGAAAAGTCATGACATGTTTTTGCATAGAAAAGCTTAGAAAAATACTTCATGACTTTTCTGATGATCCGATAGCATGCGAAACTGCAGACTCAGCAGAAAGGCCCTAGGTAATACTAGTAATGTGCAGGAAAATGAGAGAGACAGACACAGAAACAGACACAGAGAGGAAAGACACTGACCTGGGATGAGTGTGTTAGAACACTTGTTTTGAAGCTAATGTGAAAACTTTAAAGGAAGTTAAGGTTGGGTACAAGCAGAATGGAAACATGAAAACAAAAATTGATCCAGGACCAGCAGATGGTGTAATGGTCATGTCACTGGACTCCCACATGGCTGACTGTGGTTCAAGTCCTGGACCTGGAGGCTTGAAACTCATGCCGGGCGCATGTGTGTGTATGCCCAAAATCTTGAGAGGAGAATGGAGAAGGGATTGCAGCATGGCCATCTCCCCTGATGGGTGATTTCTCGCTTTCTGTCTGTTTCTCCAGAGAGCACATTCATCCTATAGCAAAAATCTGTCTTAAAAAATAGAGGGACCAGCAGTTAGCGTAATGGCTATGTTGCTGGACTCCCACATAGTCGACCGCGGTTCGAGTCCCAAACCCGGTGGCTTAAAACTCACGCTTGGAGCGTTTGTGTGCATGCCCAAGATCCCGAGAGGAGAATGGAGGAGAAGGGATTGCGGTGTGGCCATCCCCCCTGGGGGGTGATTTCTCGCTTTCTGTCTCTCTGTCTCTCTCTGTCTGTCTGGCAAGTGCATGCGCCCTATGGCAATAAAACCTCTCCAAAAAAAAAAAAAAAAAAAAGAAAAGAAAAGAAACAAAGACAAAAAAAGGGAGAAAAAAGGTTCAAGAGGGTTCAAGGCCAAGGGCCAGGGAAAATAACGAATCACCAATTTGTGAATAGCCTAGGCAGGGAAGTTTCTGCAGGAGGATTCCATCATTCCTGAGGTGACTCCTCGTTTTTCCTGCCGACACTCTCACTGTAGCTCTGACACAGTGGCTGTCAGGGTCATTTTGGCCCCCATGAGACCTCTGGCAATGACTGGAGACACTTTTGATTATTATGACTTGTGGGGTCCTTGCTTCTGGCCTCTAGTGTGAAGAGGCCAGAGATGCTGCAAAACACCCCACAGCATGTAGGACTGCCTGCCCCCACAAAGGATTGTCTTGTCCAAATGTCAATAGCTCCAAGCGTGAGAAACCTTGCCATAATATGTGGGCTGCGGCCTGACCCCATGAAATCCCAAAAGCTCCTATTTTGCCAAGGCAGAGGACTGAGCAGAAGTCTGACAGAATTTGTTTTTGGAGGACTGCGTATGCGTCAACCCTTGACTAAGTGCTGGGGATCCGAAGCTGAGAAAATTGCTGTTCTCGTCCTCTTGGAACACAGAAAGCCAGCAGTGAAAAAAACAGAGAGAAACTTAAGATGGCCTATAAATAAACATAAAATTACAAACTGCTACAAAGGGAAAGGAATTTAAATGGACTAAAAAAAGGAGAAGCAGCAAATACCCAGGAAGTGCAGAGCATCGTAGGTTGCTTGTTTCAACCCTTCCACGGCTCTTGCTTAGAAAGACGGGCAGCTGGGTAACCAGGTGCTTAGCGCCCCTCATGCTTCATTGAGGCTTGATGCATATTAGGTCTCAATGTTTGTTTTACATTTAGGAGATTTGTGACCTACACGGCAATCCAAGGAGCAGAGCATGAGGAGAAAGCCCTTGCAGGCTTGGTGAGACATAGCTGTGCCAGGGAAAGCGCCCTGATAGAAGGAGTCTGGCTTGGTGGGTTAGAAAAGATTGTAACAGCAGGTGGCATTTTAACTGGTCCTAAAAGGTGAGTTGGCATAACCAGGTAAGGGAGGGTGGGGGAACTGGTTAGGCAGAGAGGGCAGCACATGCAGAGGCTCTGTCACTAGAGGGCGCATGGCACATGGGAGGAGCGGAGGCAAACCAGAGAGCTGACCTTCCGGCAAGGGCAGGGTAGCTTGAGGTGTGATGGGAGAAGGAGGCAGAGGAGCTTACGCTGGCTCTTAGGCCTTGGTGAAGATTTTGATCCTTTTCTGAATGTGAACGCATGTCACAGAAGGGGTGACATGAAACACAGGGGTGTTGTGATTAGATTTGCATGTTAGCAAGATGGCTGTGATTACCAATCAGATGAAAATTTGGAATGGTGGTTGTAGAAACAACCAGAAAATGTACGATTGGTCGTCTTTTTTATTGCTAACAGAAATATGTGAGAGTGGGTGATTTATTATATAAATAAAATAAGGGTTTGTTTGCAAAACTCGTAATTCTGGTGGCTGGCAAGTCCAAAAGCCTAGGCCTACAGCTTGCCAATGGAAACACAGAGTACGGCAAGCACATGCTGAGGGGAGCTGCAGGCCGCTCTCGTTTATAGAAACCAGCTCTCATGGGACCTAACCCTTTTTCATGAGTTCTAGGACCCATTGAGTCTCACAAGACATTAAGCTGTTTGTGAAAAAGCTGCCTCAGTGATGCAATCGCCACGAATCATCATCTCCCCACATCACATTCCAAAACAAAAAACTTTGGAGGACAAACCGTCATCCAAACCATAATGCCCAGACCACACTTAAGAGAACAGTAGAGGGGCCAGCAGGTGGCACGGTGGTTAAGATGCGGAATTCCCACTTGGCCATGATTAGAACCTAGGACCTGCTGGCTGGTTTCTCACTTTCTCTCTCTGTCTCTTTGTTGTCAAAATAAAATAATAATAATAAATTTAAATTTCTTTAAAAAAGAGAGAGAGAAAGAAGACTTTTTTAAGGAAAATTCTTCAAAGAAGAGAAAGGGAAAGAAAATTGTCTCTAACAACTTTCCCTGTTACTGTCTTTTCTTTGTCAGGAGCTCCCAGCACCTACTTACTGCCCTTCTCCCATTGCTTTAGTTAATCCATGTCACATTCAGTCATTAGGCCTATTTATTTAACTCAGCAGGTATTAAGAGCCTACTATGTACTTAAGGTAGTAGTAAGTACGCATTTGTGAACTTGGGTTATTGACCAGACTACAGATATTCAGTGTCTGTTTGATCATCAACATGACTCTGGTAAATATATTTATTGACTCTCTGTAACATGGCAATACTACCAGTACTACTACCTCATAGGGTGGTTGTGAGGATTAAATCAATTTATGCATGTAAGAACAGTGCATGATGAGTGGTAAATTCTCATAGTTAGCTATGACAATAATTGCTTGTTAGGCAACTGGAGATAGAGAAATGAATGTCAATGATCTCTGTTGCCAATGAACACACAGGCTAGTCGAGGAGCCTGAGAATAAACATATGATTTCAATAATGTGGTCAATACAATGCTAGACATCAATACGACTTGCTCTGCATCTTCTGGACGGGTCTCTCTCTCCAGCCCAGATCATTCTGCTGAGCTCCTGACCTGTATATATCAATCTGCTGACTTTAACAACTGGGGGGTTCCAGTGGGAACCAAGGCACCATTACTTATCATGCTGCTAGAGGGAAAAGCCTGGGAGTCGTTCTAGCACTTCTGCCTCATTGTTGCCCAATCAATCACGAAGCCTGGCAGCTCCTGCCTCCTTAATGTCTCTCACAGCCAGCTGCTTCCCTGCCTCCTCACTGTCATAAACTTCGTTCCTAACAACTTCATCTTCCCCTAAATTATTGCTATAGCCCTCCAATTGCTCTTCCCTCTTCCAGTGTTGTTCCTTCTACCTTGTAGTCTACACTGCAGCCTGAGGGATCTTTGTAGAGTGTAGAGTTGGCAATAATATCCCTCTAATAAAAATGTAGGTATCTCTCAATTGCCATCGTATAAATCCCAGGCTTCTTAGCAGCATAGGATGCTCTGTACTCACGCGACCTCAGTCTCCTCTCATGTGGTTCCTGCCCTCTTTTGACCAGACGCTTCCTGCTTCTGAACAGCCTGGCATTCTGTGAACATGGCCAGACTCAGCCTCTTTCACCTCCGGACCTTTGCAAATGTGCCTCCAATCTCTTTCTCCCTCCTTTGACAGAGACATAATAGTAACTTCCTTACTTGGGACTGGAAACCTGGGAAAAAAGGCAAAATGCAATAACTCACATTTTCATTTCTAAAGAGCATCCTCCAGAGACCATTTTTCTTCTTATGATTTTTCCGGCCGTTTACTCTTTCTTTTGGATGTGGGTGTGGGGATCCATTCTCTTGAAGTAAGACATTTGAAATTTACAACTAAGAATAAATTTTAAAGTAAATATGGAAGAGCTACAAACATGCAGAATTTTAGTTTATTAAACTCTTTCAAGTTGTAGGAAAGATACGAGCCATGCTTCAAATCTGTATTTTTTTTTTTTTTTTAGAGATTTTTTGCTATAGGGCACGTGCACTCGCCAGACAGACAGAGAGAGACATAGAGACAGAAAGTGAGAAATCACCCCCCAGGGGTGATGGCCACACCGCAATCCCTTTTCTTCCATTCTCCTCTCAGGATCTTAGGCATGCACGCACACGCACCTGGCGTGAGTTTTAAGCCACTGGGTTCAGGATGCGAACTGCAGTCGACTACATGGGAGTCCAGCGACATAGCCATTATGCTAACGGCTGGTCCCAAATCTGTGTTTTTTATTTTGAGAATATTGTGCTAATAAATCCTAAAGCCACACTAATAAGGGTTCAAGTAAAACTGCAATTACTATATTCTCTTTGAAGGAGCTGAGTGTGTAAATGCCAGTCATTCTTTATTAACCCACTCTTTGATGGTCTCAAATGCAGGCTCCTTCCTTCCATTATCTTGGATATGTGATGTGTCAGTAATTACCGTTCTCCTTCACACTGGGTTATTAACCATCTCTATGACTTCACGTGACTTGAATTTTTTTTTTTTTTGCTTGTCTCTTACAGACTAGGATGATTATTGGTTATTTTGGTTTTGTAAATTTCAAAGTAAACCTTTCTCAAATCAAATCTGCTTTTGAGAGTATCTCAGCTTATGGGCTATGATTTTATACATTTTTTAAGAACAATTAGGACAAGAAGTGTGACCTTTATTTTTTGGACTTAAGCCAATGATCTGATTAGATTTATTAATAAGTACCTTTGAAAAAAAATAATATTAAAGCACACTACTACTTTAAATTTTGATGAAGTGCTTAATTAAAAAAAAATAAAGCACCTGAAAATAAATCCTAAAACTCCTCTATGGGTCAGAAATCTAGTTAATGAGAATCTGAGTCCTTTCTCTAAAGGACGGTTATCCTTAAGTAGCTTAGCTAAGTAATGATCATGGGAATAATACGCTGGCCTATGAAAAAGGAGTTAATTGCATTTTCTCACCTTCAACTGGGCAGATCCACATGTCATAAAATCCCCCACTCTTCTTTACTCAGTGTTTAATGAAGCACCTTGGTTAAATACTCTGTATTTTTTGTTTCGATAAAATCATCAGTAACTGGTGTGATATTCAGACAGTTATGCAGCTATTTGGAATACCTTCCAGGGGTGTTCCTGGTGCCATAACTATACTTCGGGCATGTTAGGAGAATGTAAGTCTTACAAAATTTCAGTAAATCATAGAAGCTATGTTTCAGTAGTCATGTAACTCAGGTGACTGGGCACTGTCTCATGGCTCTGAGGATGGATTATCTGGGACAGAACAAGGGGGCTTTCTGATCTGTAGATGGAAATAGTGTGGTGTGTGTGGAGGAAAGGAAAGATAGTGGAGCCACCACAGTTGGTTTTTTTAGTTCCCTTTTGAAATAGGACACACATGATTAGCAGATATATTCATTTTTTTCCCAAAAGACCATTTTGTCTCATCTACATAAGTAATTTGTATTCTTTTAATTACCTGACATAGACTCTTTCTCCATTTATTTCCTTTTTTTTTTTCTTTACCATAATGTATATATACTCACTGGGGTGGGGGGAGGGAAGAGAGAGAGAGAGAGAGAGAGAGAGAGAGAGAGAGAGAGAGAGAGAAATCACCTCCCTAGGGGGAATGGTTATGCCACAGTCTCTTCTCTTTATTTCTACTCTTGGGATTTTGAGCATGTGTGCACATGTGCCTGGCATGATTTTCAAACTGCTGGATTGTGGACTTGAACCACAGTCAGCCATATTGGTGTCCAGCACCTTAACCACCATGCCAAATGCTGTCCTCTTCATTTATTTTTTTAATTGCCAGGGGTTGCATGGGCTTACCAGAGAGGACAGAGAGAAAGAGAGAATGAAAAACTTCTCCAATGGAGTGTGGTTACATTGCAATCCCTTCTCCATTTCTCCATCCTGTTGAAATTTGGGGCATGTTTGCACATGTGCCTAGTATGTATTTTAAGCCTCTGGAGCCACAAGTCAAACCAAGTTAATCATGTAGGATCTAGTTCCCTCAACCTCTGGCTATATAGGGCCAGCCCAGTCCCTTTTGTGTATGAAAGAATATTTCTGGCCCTATATAAGTAGAGCAGTTACCCCGTGTTCTATGTTACACTACAAGCTCATGGACGTTAGCTGACTAGGTGCCACTCTGTCCCAGTAACTTTCCTTTGCCTCAGATTTCTCTTCAGCCCTTATAGAAGTGTAGGGAAAATTCCAGGAAATTTCCTACCATAGTAAGAATGCAGAAGAGAGAAGGGGTGTTACAGGAAGAAATTGTTTTTCTTGTGAAATTTGTGTTCACTCTTCTTGTGTTAATCACACTTTCATTTGTGTTTACCATTATAGCTTAATTTTAATTATGATTGTTATCATAATGATAATGATATTTTACTAATTTTTGACTATCCAGTGCTTAGCATAGCACTTGGCATATGTTAGATATTCAATGATGTTTTTGATTGAACAACCAAGGTATTATGACAACAAAATATTGGTTTTCAAGAAATACTTAAAAAAATAATAATGGTGGGATCAGCAGATGGCGTAATGGTTACATTGCTGGACTCCCACGTGGCTGACCATGGTTCGAGTCCCAGGCCCAACAGCTTTAAATTCATGCCAGGCATGTGTGCGTATGTGCCCAAAATCCCAAGAGGAGAATGGAGGAGAAGGGTTTGTGGCATGGCCATCCATCCTGGGGTGGTGAATTCTCAATTTCTGTCTCTCTGTCTCTCCAGTGAGCACTTGTCCCTATGGCAACAATAAAAGCATGGAGAGTGAAAGCAACTTCCCCCACATCACACAACTTGTAAGTGGTTGAGATTGGACCTCTGGTACCCTATTCTTAATCTCTTTTCCATATAAATGGACAGAAGACGTAAATTGTTGTAATCCTATGACTAATTATAGTGGTAGTTCTATGTACTTGGCCCAACTGTGGCAAAAGGATAACCAATCAGATTTACTGGGTCAGGGAAGCTTTCGCAGAAAGGGTGAAACTATTGGCCTGTGCACACCCTGGTGAGAATGCTTGACCTCGTTCTCTATTCGGTCTTGTCCTTGTGTTTTCGTAAACTAGACTGACCTTGTGCACAATATCACTGACCTCACTTGTCTCTCTTTCCTTACCTGTAAGAGAAATGGATTCGATTCGATGACATTTTTTTCTTTTGATTCAAAATGAATGATTTCTCTGGTATGTGTGCCTTGCACACTGTGTAGACTCATAAACATTTATGAAGTTGAATCAATTTGCAATAGGAGAAATGCATTCAGTGGATGGTCTTGCTGCAGCTCAAATCATTATCCATCCAGATCATTATTCTTTTATTATCATACACAGTTGTCACACATTAGTGGAGTTTGCCTGTAACATTTTCCTTTTTGAAATGACCAAATACAGGGACGCCTTGGTTTATTATCGCTGTTGATTTCCAAATTTGATTGTTTGAGATTAATGATTTTCTTCTCATTTCTAAGGTGTGCTTCCTACACCAAGGATTTGATTTGATCATAATCTATCACTACTTCACTTGGTATACTCAGAAGAATCTCTAAGAAAGCTGACTAAATGGTTTATCATTGCATGTATTAACTCATAGGTGGGAATAAGGTATGAGCCTCTGATTCAAGGTCAAAAAGTGTGTTTTCAGAGGGGCGTAATCCATCCTCTTACCTGCAGGAGATGAGATCAGTCTCCCATATCATCCTAGAGGGAGGAATATTACAGTCTTTTAAACTACCTTTAGAGGAGTGCCTTGATCTCCTTTAGATACCAGAACAAATCATATCTGAGATGCACTTGATGAAGAGACACAGTTCTCTCTGCGATTGTATTTAGGGTGGATGTGAAGGTTTAACAGATTTTTTTTGTTGTTGTTTAATGTATTGTGTTTGTTTTTAGTTTTAGAAACTTGTTCTTTATCATTTCGTTTCTTCTGCGTGCTTTGGGTTTACTTTATACCTCTTCTATTTCTACGTCTTTAAGATGGAAACTTAACTTATTGCTCTAAAAAAATTTCTCATTTTCTAATGTAAGCATTTCATGCTGTACATTTCTCTGCAAGCCACCTTTAGCTCCATTTCATATATATTTGGACATGGGTGCTTTGTTTGTAATATTATCTTCCCTGTGGCTTTTTTGGTGAACTGTTAGTGATTTAGGAGTGTCCTGTTTAATTTCTAAGTAGTAGAGTGTTTTTCAGATAACTTCTGTTATTGATTACTAGCTTAATTCTGTTATGGTCAGAAAATATACTCTATTATTCCAGGTTTTAAATTGGTTGTGGACAGTTTTATGGCACAGAATATGACCTGTCATAGTGAATGCTCTCTTACGAACTTAAATATAGATCTGGTGTGGGGGGAAGAAGCACGGTGAGCCAGACGGACTCTTTTTTATGCCTGCAGCCTAAAACTGACCAAAAGCCAGCCTCTGTGTTCCCCTTCCTCTGTGCTTTTCAATACAGTAGCACTAACAATTGTGGCTAGTTATTGTTTTATTGCTGCACATGCCCCTGGTATGTTTTTCAAGCCACCAGGGTGGGTTGGGATTCAAACCACAGTTGGCCATGTGGGGTCTGATTCCCAATGCACAGTGCTTATTCACTGTCCTACAGGGCTGGCCCTATATATAATGATAAGTTACATAAAATTTCATTTTAAAAATGAAATAAAATCTAACTTTGTTTCCTCATCCACACTCGTCATAAGTGTGCATGTTGAGTGGCTAACTGTACCAGGCATTTTTATCATTCCAGAATGTTCTATTGGGCAGGGATGTTGTAGATTCACATCCTGACTTTGCTTTTAAGATCTCACCACTCTGCTAATCAGATTATACGCAGAGAGACCACTCTGAGGAGAAGAGAGTCAGGAAAGTGTTTCCTCCTTGTGAGGCTCAGAGCAAAGCTTCCTAAGTTGTCTGCCCCAAGACTCCTTCTGACAAGCATTTTATCATGAAGGAGAAAGCCATAAGCCTGTCTTGATGAGAAAAAATTCCAAAGAAGGTCTTGTATGGCAAAATAAACCATCTAATGGAGAGATGAAAAATGTTTACCTTCTTTGTGTCCCCCACCACACGGTGATCGAAACTATGCCTTAATCAGCTTTGGGGACTGGAGATGGATGGTGTTTGAGGTAGTGCTGGTGGGATATGATCTCCTTAAGGAAGCCACTTGAGAAATGCTACAGTAGCTGAGAGTCCAGGTGGGAAAAGTTTAATACCTTTATTCTTGATATATATTGTGTGCTTTTTCAATGCCTGTCTCTTTCACTACACTACAAACTCCATTAAAGTAAAAAATGCATCAGTTAGACTCACTTTGTATTCTCAAGACCTACCAAAATGCCTGGCATTTAGTAGACACTCGAAATATTTGTGAGAAAGTGAATAAAGCTACTTTGAAAGGGGTTAATTGTTATTCTTTTTTTTTTTTCTTTTAATTGGCTTTTTCTAGTTTTTCCATAAGAGGGAGGGAGAGAGAGAGAGAGAGAGAGGAGAGAGAGAGAGAAGAGAGAAAATGGGGACAGGGGGAGAGAGAGAGAGAGAGAGAGAGAGAGACATACATCCATAAGAGTCTTCATGCTGCATCTCATCTCTAGACTCAGCCAGTCAGGATCATGGACACCCACATGCACCTGGAACCGTCAGGGAACACGAAGCCAGGGTTTTTTTTTATGTAGGCCCAGTTGTGTTATTGGTGCACCACTGCCTGGCCCAGGCTCAGTTTTTAAAAAGTCCTGTATAGAAGTCAGATTATCAAGTAGCTGATCCATACCATATAGAATACGATCACGAAGTAAGTCTACAGTAACACTTTTTAGGGTAACTAGTAGCCCCAAAAGATTTATATCTACTGCAGACTTCTACAGCAGACCACTCTCCACCCCCACCCTCCAAAATAGTAGTTTGTCTCCTGAAGGAGTTTCTCAGAACTGGACAAATGTTTCATTGAAGAATATTTGAACTAGTTCATGCCATCATTATTTAAGGAGAAAAAAAGAAGTCCTAGAAGCCTTCCTGCCAGACCAGCCCCATCTATTGGCAATTACTTTCAAGTTCTGAGTACTAGCAGTACCCAAGGGCTATTGAAGGCAACATTTCTATGATTGTTAATGATAAAAATGTTTGGTTAGGGAATGTATCCATTTTCCTCTTTGCCATTTGTAATCAATTATAGTAACTCTAAGTGGAGAGTATATTTTTCCACCCATTCTACTTCAGAAAGAGAACAGAAATTCTGAGTTATTGGTTATTAAATTTTGCCTATCTATTACGGTCCCATTTTCAAGGCAACTATGAAAGTAGATGTTATTTTTAAAAAATCATTTGGTTTCTCTGTCAACTTATTACTTACTATAACCTAAAATCAAGGGAAGGAAACTCTAGCAAAATGTGTTAATTCCAGACCTTGGAAACACAAAACTAACACAAGACTAATATATATATACACACATATATATATGTATATATATATATACACACACACACACACACACACACACACACATATATATATATATATATATATATATATATATATATATATACACACACACACACACACACACACATGCTCATATAAGAAGAGGGTCTTCAAAAAGCCCATGGAAAATGCATATTTGGAAAACACTGTGCATGGAATTCGACTTTGTTTTGCACCAAAATAAACTCCCACTGGAATTCTATTTTCCCATGAACTTTCTGAAGTCCCCTCACAGGTGCACGTGTAGTATCTCAGTGTGTTTGATGGACTTAACTATGCCATCTACATAACACTGTGTGTTTTGTAGCTCTGCTTGAAGAACGTATGGAAACATAAAAATACCTTTCCCTGCTTTTTCAAAAAAAAATAAGAAGATAGATTTGAAAAAAATTAATGTATCTCAGTTGCTTTATTTTTTTGAATGTCTTGACCTCTTGAATTCTAAGGATCAATTGGAAATATTTTTATTTGTCGAAAAAAGGCAATATTCACACATGTGAATGAGATAGAATATAAAAAATAATAAAAGTCCAAACAGATCAAAAGAGAGAAACTGGGGCCAGCAGGTGGTGTAGTGGTTAAGGGCGTTGGACTCCCACATGGCCGACCATGGTTTGAGTCTTGGACCTGGCAGCTTACCTTCTCTTTCTCACTCTCACTCTCACTCTCACTCTCACTCTCACTCTCACTCTCACTCTCACTCTGTCCCTGGGCAGAGTTAAATTAAAATAAATAAATAAAATAATTCTTAAAAAAAAAGAGAGAGAGAAACTAAATTATGTGTGTGTGTATAATATATCCCGTATGTATATATATGAAATATATATAATATATTATGTATCGCATACATTACATATCTCATGTATATATACGTGATATATATTTCTCAGGTAAAAACTCCTGGCCAAACCTTGGTGGTGCAAGTAGTGAGGCCCTAATGTTGAGATCAGAGTGACATGAAAGTCTTGGGTTCCATTCCTGGTCCAACCTAAACAGTCTGGGCATGGAAACCCATGTCTGTAATCCTACCTAACTTGGGGCCTGAGATTGCTATGGTTGAGACCCTGTCAAAAAATGCCTCTCTTTCTCTCATTCCTCCCCACTCCTCATTAAAAAGTATAGAGGTGGGGCCAGCAGGCGGCATGGTGGTTAGGGCACTGGTTTCCCACATGGCTGACTCTAGTTTGGGTCCTAGACTCAGCAACTTGAAAATCACACTGAGCGTGTGTGTGTGTGTGTGTGTGCGCACACGTGCCCAAAATTCCGAGAGGAGAATGGAGGAGAAGGGATTGCCATGTGGCTATCACCTCTGGGGTCGAATTTTCATTTTCCCTCTCTTTCTTTTTTCCTTCTGAGCACACATACTCTACAGCAAAAGCCTAAAAATCAAAAACTACAGAAGTAAAACCTGGCAAGGAACTACCTAGTGAGGAAGATTGAGGTGTTTTAAGTGGTTTGAGTAAAAGACAAAGAGAATAGAGATGTACAATGTAATTTTGGAGTGCATCCTTATTAAAATTAGTTACAGAAATTCCTGGAGGTTTTGTGTATGAAAGCTGATAACAGGAAAATTTAAAACATTGAGTGTTGAATCAGTTTGTTGAAAGCTGACTTTAATTGAAAAGTGATTGGAATATGAGAGCAGTTATCTTGTTTACACCCTATGAAACATAGAATGCTGATTTCAATATGGTTTCTGTTAAAAAAGAAAACTTAAAACTACTTGCTTGTAGAAGCAAGCCTGGGAAAAGAGATGTAGACGTTCAAATATTACCCCTATTAATAATGTTGCTGAGGGACCAGCAGTTAGCATAATGGCTATGTCACTGGACTCCCACATAGTCAACCGCGGTTTGCGTCCCGGACCCGGTGGCTTAAAATTCACGCCGGGCACGTGTGCGTGTGTGCCCAAGATCCCGAGAGGAGAATGGAGGAGAAGGGATTGTGGCATGGCCATCCCCCCGGAGGGTTATTTCTCGCTTTCTGTCTCTCTGTCTCTCTCTGTCTGTCTGGCGAGCACACGCGCCCTATAGCAAAAAAAACCTCTCCAAAACAAAACAAAACAAAAAATGTTGCTGAGTTTGGAAAATCAGTCCTATATTTATAAGGACTTTGCCTTTTAACTTCGTGTACACACACGCGAGTTTGTGTGTGTGTGCTATTATTTTTGTATCAGAACTAGTAGCAAACTCGTAATCTGACAATGGCTGACCAATTATCACCAAATATAATTATGGATTTTTATATCAACATAAGATCCATTAGAATGCATAATGCCATGAAATAGCAAATAAATGTTTGTAGAATTAATAAAGGTGCTCTTATTGTCTCCTTACAGAAATTTAACCCTCTGACGGGCCGGTAGGTGGTATGGTGGCTAGGGGCACTGAATTCCCACATGGCTGACCACAGTTCAAGTCCTGGACCTGGCGGCTTGCTTTCTCACTTTCTCTCTCTCTTTCACTCTGTCCCTCTCTGATAAAATTTAAATAAATAAATAAATAAATAAATAAATAAAGTTACGTAAAATAATTCTTTTTTAAAAAATTAATCCGCTGGAAGGTTAATAATGCATTACATATTTCGATGATAAATAAATAAGCCCCCAAACACCCCATAACTTTAAGAAAGCTGCTCCCAAAAGCTTGGAAAAATACTGCAAAGTGTCCACGGGCAATAAAATAAATAGGAATGAAAGTCTCTAAAAGAAAATTTTTGAATTGCACTGTCATGGATGATCTCAGGAAGGAAGTTGAGGCAACATCTGAAGAGATCAATGTTTCTATCTAGAGAGCTCTTTGAGCTCAGACACAAAGATCATACACAAAAGAGGCACATGTCCAAGGACAGACACAAAAGACTCCCTCGTAGCTGAAGACTAGGGTCAGGAAGGCCAAAGTCCAGAAAGACTTGGTGAGCAATTCTAATGACCACAAAAGTCTTAAAAGTTGGCTTTGCAGCAAGCTGAAAAACAAGAGTGAGAAAGAAAGATTCAAACTCAGAGAAAATAATATAATGTTAACAGATAGCCCAAAGAAAGCAAAACTTTCTAATGTCTTCTCTGCCTCTATGTTCTCTGTTGAAGACTTAAATTTACGTATTTGGCACCAGTTTGATGAGCATATGAAGTTATCTTAGAGACCAAGCGAAATGGTTGATGTAATGATGTGCTAACCTATAACATCACTAAGATGATAGGAATTGCTCCACATGTTCGTGTTCACTGGACAGGTCTACCTGAGAATTTTCACACGTGCTAATACTTAGACTCTTCTCACCCAACAAATGATACTTGTCGCTCATCCCATGTAGAATTCTGTCTTAAACAGTGTCACTAACACCACACCATTCCTCACATTGCCAGCATGTCCTTTTAGCTTTCTTGTAGAAATACATCCACATTGGACTACAAAACGTGTTAATTTTTACCACTGCTCTCTACTCTCACTGTTACCGTTACTCGCAATGAACATTAGCTTTCATGTGGACCATTCCTTAGTATCTTAATTTTTTTCACCATTATCCACCTTTGCAACTAGTTCATACACACACACAATTCTATTCTTCGCACAGCAGCCTGAATGATCATTTTCAAACATAAATTACCATGTCCCTTCTCCATTGAAACCCTCCAGCGCGTAGGTCATATGGGCTTCAATGCAGGGGTAAAGGGTTGACATCATGTTCTTCTGTGGGGGCTTCCATGGCTGATCTTGTGCCTCTCAGAAGTCTCTAACTCCTCTGCCATTTGTGTCACCCTTTCCTTACCAATATTGGCACCAACGACTCAGCACAGGCTCAAAGGGCCTTGTGGAACTGTGGTGTCCTGATTTCATCTTGCTATAAAGGTATAGTGAATTTCCACACGGGCTTTTGCATTCACAAACTGCATGGGTTATGCAGTAACTATCATCATGATACACCCCTATCACTTTGGTTTTAGGGTCTTAGGTAACTTACAGTTAATGGCACTGTGAGTAGTTACATGAAAAGGCAGAACTTATGCAATTCAATCAAAGCAAGACTCTATTTCTATACTCTCTCATTGCCTCTTTCGATTTTATTCTTGGATGAAAACTTGATGAAGTTCCCTGGCTTGTCTTTTCTATCTTGGGTGACAGAGAGTTTTACCATCTCTTTATGTAGTACTCACTTCAAAATTGAAAATATTCTACCTTTGATAATAAAGCCCTGAACTTGATTGAAATTTAAAAGTTTTATAAACCCACTCCATTTACAATAGGAGAGGAAGGCAGCCTTTCTCTTTCTCCTATCTCCACTCCTCTACTCCAACTAAGTAAATGAAATTTCAGGCCCCTCTAAAATGGGTGCCGGGGGACACAGGGTCTGGTGGTTTCAAAATATGACCATGAATCCTTGGCTGTTGTGCCCATGCAGAGGGAGACGATATCGGGTTGCTGGAAAAGTCATGATGCATTTTTGCATAGAAAAACATAGAAAAAAATACGTCATGACTTTTCAGACAACCCAATGTATCTAATACTTTAGAATCTCAGTGGGCTTCTTACCATTTGGCCAGGAGAATATAGTGAAAGTGGTGAGTGTGACTTCTGAGACTAGGTCAAAGAGGCCGTGCTGGGAGTGTCTGGTGCTCTTGACACAATTTGCTCTAGGGATGTGCCCTCTCCACATAGCTGCCATGCTGAGAAAACCCATGCTACACAGCAAGACCAGTCAATTGTTTCATTTCACTGTCCAAGCTAAATCCAGCCTATGAGCATCCTGATATACTAACCCCAGGGCCAGGATTGGTGCAAAATTTGAGGAAGGGTACCAGCAGATTACATAAAGATTACTCTGGACTCCCACATGGTTGACTGCAGTTCAAGTCCCAGACCTGGAGGCTTGAAACTCATGCTCAGTGCATGTGTGTGCATGCTCAAAATCCTGAGAGGAGAACAGAGGAGAAGGGATTGTGACATGGCCATCCCCCTTGGGGATGATTTCTTGCTTTCTGTCTCTCTGACTCTCTGGTGAGCACATGTGCCCCCTAGCAAAAAATCTCTTAAAAACACTTTTTTTAAAAAGGAGGAATTACAGAGTCATCATGTTATTTCACTAAATTCAGGGGGTTTTTATACAACAATAGATAACTGGAAGAGGACAGATTTTTTTTTTTATTTTGAACTTGTACTTGTTACTTAAAATACTTTTGTGGTCTCTGAGCTTAGTAAATGTTCCATTTTAATCCTTTATAGGGGTAACTCCTATGACACAGTAAGATGGTAGGTCCCACAGCTCATTTTCCCCCCACAATTCTCCCTCACTAATGCACCTCTTTCCCTCTTTCCTCTGTCAATCCTTTTCTTGAAGTGGGTGAAGGGTTCCTCCATGAAGGGCACAAGAGTCAAGAAAAAGGCTCCAGACTTTTCTCTGTAAATTCCACTTTGGAGAGTCTGTACACAGTTCACTTTGCTGTTCCTTTGCTGGTTTTCCATTGAAACAAACAGTCCCATTTAACATCCTATTAGACAGGATGTAATTTGTTGGTTTTAGTTTACTTAAAGAGTTCATTTAATAGCTTTATAATTGTAACCTTATATTATAGAATCACTATTGATCTGAAGAAATCATTAAATGTACAATTACACTTGACTCAGTTGAATATTTGCTATAGTTATATGTGTTGTATCTGACAAACTAAGCATCTGTGAAAGTCTTGAGTGGCATTTTGTGCAAATTGCAAGCACTTTCTGTACGTTTTAGGGTGAGGTAGGGAAGCAGTGATAGTGAAATCACGGTTCTCTCTTCTACTTCTGGCCTGGACTGCCTAGCGGTGCCTCAAGGTGAGAAGCATCAAGGTCAAGGATATGTATTAGTGCACTGAGTGTTTCAGAATCAGAGCATTTTTGTTGCTTATGACTTGCCTGAGTAGCTATAACGAATAGTTCCTGGCCCAGAGCCTGGAACATAACAGGTGTTCAATACATATTTGTTTAACAGTTATGAGTGAGAGTTTTAGACCAGAGGTTGGCAAACCTTCTATAAAGGCCAGATGGTAAATATTTTAGGTGAATATTTTATAAACCAAATATTTGAATTCTGTTGCAACTACTTAATTCTGCTGAGGCAGCACAAAAGCAGTAGACGATATATAAATGAATGGGCATGGCCATACTCATATAACACTTTATTTACAAAAACAGATGGTGGATCACATTTGGCTCATGGACCAACCTCTGTTTTAGAGTCAGACAAATGTAGGTTTGCTCAAGCTGTACCGCATGCCAAGCTTGGACTTGTGGTAGGTCATGTCATTTATCTTTACATTGGTTTCTTTATATGTAAATGAGGGTATTCATTTCTTCTTCATGGTTTATAAGGATTACATGAGATATATACATGAGGTCATTAGCTCAGTAGCTAGGACATTATAAGTATTCAGGAAAGTGGTTGTTCCTATCATTGTCATTATTTCTAAGCTCCCAAACCTGAAGTACTGACCATTTCTCTGTATTAGATTTCCATCATTTTTGTTTTGTCTAGAATTAGCCTTGCTATATTGCAATTAGGGAAGGTCTTCTTCAGAGACTTCTGGTCTACCTGTTATCCCTATTCTTGATTTTCAACATGTACTATTCTTTTAAAGTTTCACCAGGTGCCCTCACTCCTTTGGGAATGTTTCTCAGAGTCTCTACCTTTGGTTGTCATTTAGTTTAGTATTTCATTATAAGAGCTTTTTTTATGCTTTCTCACACTGAACTCTAATTCCCCAATCCATCATCTACACTTCCACCTGAATTATGTGTGTGCCTCTGTGTGTATGTATATGCTAAAATTTATTTATTATTTATTTTGAGAGAGTGAGAGAGAGAGAGATCAAGCCACAATAGGATCTTCACATTGTGCTCCATCTTCAGTCCTCCAGCCAGTCAGAGTCACAGGTGTGCACACCTGGCCTATACAGGGAGGATTTGGGATGTGAACCTGGGAACTTCACATATGGCTTCAGCAGCATGGAGTGTTACATTACCACTGTACAAGCACGGCTGGCCTAAATTATATTTTTAAAGCATACTATGACATCACTCTAGTACTTAAATAAATGTTTATTTCTAGATGACTACAGAACAAGGTGTGAATTTATTAGCCTGGCCTTCAAGATGCTACATCGTGTCCTAATATGCTTTTCCAGGTTCATCTCTCATTTTTACTTTTGCTATTCTTGACAATATGGGCTTGCCAGAATACTTATTTTTTGCCTTTTTTTTTTGAAAAGTATTAGTTTTCTTCTTTGTGCTCTTATAATTTTTTATATTTAATTATTTTTGCTTAATCGTGTCGGAATATTTTTCTTGGGATAAACTGTAAGGTTCTTGCAGTTTGGACATCTTATATCTTCCTATCTTCTATATATTGAAATTAATTACAAAAACCCTTTTGGACAATCAAAAATGTAAAATGAAATGGTCACTTGTAGTAATCTCCTTAAAAAATGATTTGTCAGACACTGCGACTGATCTTAATATCCTTTCTTTTATTTAATATCTTATTTTTCAAAATTAGAGTTAAATCCGGAGTAATAGGATGAAAAAGAATTTTCTCTCAGAAGAAAAAGCACAACATATATAAGTTGAGTTGCAGTATTTGTGAACCTCTTAATCACTGCCCCCCACAGAGCTGGAAGTTTCATTCCTATTCCGCTTTGTTGGGTATAAATCTCTGCTACAATTATTCTCAAACTTAATTGTAATCATTGTTCACTTATTTTCTCCCACTAGATTTGTAGATTCTATGGTTTGAAAGTATGTTCTCTATCTTAGTAGAAACCTCGTAAATGCCCTGGAAAGCTTTTTGAATAAATGGAGAGATGAATGAATGAGTGAATGGTTAGGTCCTACAGCAATATCTCTTTTAATTACATCTATTAAGACCACAGTGTTTTGGTCAATATGTTGGAATTTCTTTCTGCTTCTAAATGTTAAGCAAAAAAAGGAACTTTTTTTTTTTTTTTTTTTTTTTTGGAGAGGTTTTCGCTATAGGGCGCGTGCGCTCGCCAGACTGACAGAGAGAGACATAGAGACAGAAAGCGAGAAATCACCCCCCAGGGGGGATGGTCACGCCGCAATCCCTTCTCCTCCATTCTTCTATTGGGATCTTGGGCACGCATGCATACATGCCTGGCGTGAGTTTTAAGCCACCGGGTCCGGGACACGAACCGTGGTCGACTATGTGGGAGTCCAGCAACATAGCCAATATGCTAACTGCTGGTTCCCTCCAACAAAAGGAACTATTTAAGATGACAAACATCTTCAAACATTGCTTATACTATGAATAGCTTCAAAAAGTCCTTGAAACGAAACAAAAAAGCAATTAAGGAAAGCAAATTGACATGAAGGTTTGAATCACTAAAAAAATAATGGGAGAATTATGTTATGTGGGTAAATGTTTAATGCATAAATGTCAGTGCCAATAGCTTGTCACCACTCTGCTCAACTTGGAGCACTCGAGAGGTTGAGAAGCATGAGATGTTGGGGAAACAGGAGATAGATGAACTACTGTTTGTTGTTTCAGAATGATGCTCTTCGATTAGCCAAATGTGAAACTTTCATTATGATTAGCCCTATTCACTTCACGCTTGACAGAAGTAACATATGCTTTGGAAATGTCAATTCAAATTTACTTGATTTTTTTTTATTCCTACAAAAATGCTAAGTGCTAATAGTCTATGCATTTCAATCTGTACAGTATCAGTTTTGGCTAGAAGTTATTATTATTTTTTTAAATAGGACTTATTTTGCCTCAGGTATATGGTGGCCTTCAAACCATGTCTTTAATAAATCTGTTTTTCCTTAAATCAATCATAGACACACTGATTAAAATGCTATCATCAAGTAATTTTAAATGGTCATAATATTTTCTCTAGCATAAAAATATCAGTAGAGAAACCGTGATAGTAGTTGTGTTAAAGATTTTAAGCAAGTGGATAAAAAAGCATTTTGCAATCTTGTCTTTGTTCTTTACTGAGGATTTTTTTCCTCAGTTTAGAAAGCAAGACTTTTAAAGATATTTTTAGCAGTCCCTGAAACGTTGAGAGTTTGATGCAATTTTTTCTAGGCAATATGTGACATTAGAGGGAAAAAATTCAAAACAATTACAATACAATACACATGGCATTTTGGACATTAAATGTATCTTATTAGGAAAAAAATAAAAAACAAAAACAAAAAGCACCAGTAGAAAAAGCACATAAAGGGACTGGCAGAAGGTGTAATGATTATGTCACTGGACTCTCATATAGTCAACTGCTGTTCGAGTCCAGGACCTGGTGGTTTAAAACTCACTCCAGGCGCATGTGCGTGCATGGCCAAAACCCTGAGAGGAGAATTGGGGAGAAGGGATTGCAGTGTGGCCAATCCCTGTGGGGGATGATACTTTTTGCTTTCTGTCTCTCTCTGTCTCTCTGTTGAACACTTTCACCCTATAGCAAAAATCTAAAAATAAGAAAAGTACATAAAAGCCCAAATTCTTTCATGAACATGCTGGTGAGATTTCAATGAAAGACTTTGCATAAAGACACAGTTATATTAATGTTGAGAAGCAAAATGTATCCACAAATGGAATTTTACATAGAACTTCATGCCACATGTAACAATGAAGTGTTCCCTGAATTGCATGCCCTTGTCTTGACAAACTGTATATTTGTCAACCCGCACATCATTTTTCAAGAAACCGTCTACAGGTTCAGCCCACATTTATTATGGATGTGCATATTCAGTAATGGGAGAAGAGAAGGTTGTAAGACAGCAGCAAATATCCATGTTATTTCTCTTTACTCAGTCCAACCTCCTCTAAATGCAGGAAGCCCCATATGTAACACACTTCAGCAAGGACCCCCCAGCATCCTCCCCAGAACTTCCAGGAAGATGCATCTCACTATCATATAGAAAATATATTCTGTAGTATTGAAGAGGCAATGAGATGGTTTCCTCCACAGCTAGCTGAAATCCTCTTCCCTGTAAATTGCAGCAGGTGAGTTCTCTTCTTTCACCCGTGAGTCATTCACCGTAAGGCCGTATCTGTCATGTTGCTTCTCTATCATGTTTTTCTAGGCCTCCTTTTCAGTGGCGGTGCTTCATTTGCCTGGGTTTCCATAGAGTTATCGTTCTAGTGACATTGCTTTGCCTTGCTTTCCAGATTATTTATTTTCTCCATTATTACGTGGTATTTAGATCTCAAATGACTTCCAAACCGAAGTTCAGTAAGTCAAGAGGAAGACAAAGAACATTTATTCGCTTGACACAGGAATAATCTCATATATCTGTAAGCCATCCGGAAAAATAAAAATTAATCCACATGACTTTATGGGTCAGTTTGGAGATGCAGCCAACATAAAACTCCTTTATTACTGTTGTTTGTTTTAATGGGAACTTCTGTGTTTTTTTTTAAATTTTTTTTTGTTTTTGAGAGGTTTTTCCTATAGGGCATGTGCGCTTGCCAGAAAGACAGAGAGAGACAAAGAGACAAAAAGTGAGAAATCACCCCCCAGGGGGGATGGCCACGCCACAATCCCTTCTCCTCCATTCTCCTCTCGGGATCTTGGGCGCACATGCACATGCGCCCAGCGTGAGTTTAAGCCACCGGGTCCGGGATTTGAACCGTGGTCGACTACATGGGAGTCTAGTGACAGAGCCATTGCACCAACTGCTGGTCCCTAATGGGAACTTTTGTTAAGCTATGCCATACCCATCATTAAATAAACCTGAGTGAAAGGGGAAAAAAGAGTATTGAAAACATTATTTATTCTCTCCAAAGACTGAAGAGAGACCTCAGTAGGGGCCTTTGAGATAGAACCAGGGAGGTGGTTGTCGATATGATCAAGGCTCTGAAATTCCCAGTCAGGAGCTGAGGTTGAGAAACTTAAATGGTGGGAGAGAAGAAAATGGCATAGAAGTTCTCTGGAGAGACTGCTGATAGCAACAATTTTTTTGTTGTTCTGTTTTGTTTTTGGTCAAGGCACCATACCTTCACACTAATGCTTTGATCCTTATCCTCTGCTATAGTTTGGACATCCCCCAAACTCTTATGTTGGGATTTGGCTGTATTATAAAGGTGTAAAGTGAAAACTTAATCTCTTTATGGTGTCTCAGAATGGGCCTATTTTTTTTTTTTTTTTTTTGGAGAGGTTTTCACTATAGGGCGCGTGCGCTGGCCAGACAGACAGAGAGAAATAGAGACAGAAAGCGAGAAATCACCCCCCAGGGGGGATGGTTATGCCACAATCCCTTCTCCTCCATTCTCCTCTTGGGATCTTGGGTACGCACGCACACGCGCCCAGCGTGAGTTTTAAGCCACCGGGTCCGGGACGCGAACCGCGGTCGACTACGTGGGAGTCCAGAGACATAGCCATTACACTAACTGCTGGTTCCCCAGAATGGGCCTTTTGATGTGAAGGGTTATCTGGTGAATGAGGTCTCTCTGATTGAGTTTTGGTGGGTTTGTAAGAAGGGAAAGGAGACCAGTACAGGCAGAAACTTATGGCACAGCTGCTCTGCTCAAGACCCTGCCCTCTGCCATTTTATGATGCTTTTGGATCATCCATGTGGCCAGAATTGTGAATTAAATAAACCTCTATTCTATCAAATTTACCCATCTAAGGTACTTCTGTAAGCAGCACAATACAAGACTGAGACTCCATATTTTTAAAAAAGTAGTTTTTATTTTTTTTTTTTTAAGAATGGTGAGTTGAAGGGTCCAGCAGTTAGTGTAATGGCTGTGTCGCTGAACTCCCACTGTGGCTCGAGTCCCAGACCTGGTGGCTTAAACTCATGCCAGGCACATGTGCGTGCATGCACAAGATCCCGAGGAGAATGGAGGAGAAGGTATTGCAACGTGGCCATCCCCCTTGGGGGGTGATTTCTCACATTCTGTCTCTCTGTCTTTCTGGCAAACACATGTGCCCTGTAGCAAAAACCTCTCAAAAAACTCAAATAAATAAAGAATGGTGAATTGAGGATTGGTCCAAAGGCCTAGTGGTTAAAGGAGTTGGATCTACATGGCTGAACCCAGGTCTAATCTTGGATCCAGTGGCTTGAAAAACATGCAGGGCACATGCGAACATATGCTCCAAATTCTGACAGGATGGAGAAATGGAGAAGAAGAGATTGTGGCATGACCATGCCACATTGGGAGGTTTTCTCTCCCTTTTCCTTTCTCTATGTCTTCCTGTATCTGGTAAATGCACACACCCTCTAATAATTGTTTTTTTTTAAATGGTAACTAAGTTATGAATACCAAATTATTTTCCAAAATTTCTTCAGTGGTCAATATAAGCTAAAAAATTATATGAAGGAACTTCAGAAAGTTTGTGGAAAATGGAATTAAAGTAAGAGTTTATTTAGTTGCAAAATTTTTTGAAATCCACATATAGCTTTCTCGTGAAACACATTTCCCCTGAACTTTTTGAAGAGCCTGTGTAGGCCAGGCATGTGGAACATCTAGTGTTAGGTTTATACTTTCTCTTAAAATGTCCCCATGGAAAACAAAAAAGTAATCTATCTTCTTAAATCCATAGCAGAAGTTTTTCTTAAATTGTCTCAAGTTAAACTTTTTTTTTTGAAAAGTAGTTAAAGAGTTTGGTGTAAATGCGTTGGAGAAATAATTATGTTGAGTTGTTTAAAAGCTGTAAATAAATTATGGATGAACTTAAAATACATGAAAAACTTTGAGGCTGACTATGGCCATGCTGTGAAGGGTGCCATTTTCTTTAGTGCCTTCCCACGTCTTCTCTGACCTCTCTTCTGTCCCCTCATGCTTCCGTAATCCTCTCCGTACTCTGGGTCAGTATCTCTACTTTAGGGACTCCTTCCCTAGGCTACACTTAGGCACTTCTGGTGCTAAGCAGAGTGTACTCATGATGAAGAGCTTGAGTCAGGGGGCAGATGGATCAAAGCCTGAAAATAACCTGCCTTGAATTCTTTCCTTGACCCTTCTAACCCTCTGTTTCCTCCCCTGGCAACTGGGATAGTAATAGCATTTCCTTCAGATCATGCATGTGAAAGACTTGGCCCCAATGCCTAGACAACTTCAGGCCCTAAATAATTCTAGTGACTCTGTTGCCTACTCTCATTTCCTCTTCCTCTTCTTCCTCTCTGTCTTCCTGTTGCTATAGGTTCAGGCTCTCACAACGGGCTCTGATAATTACTTCTTACCAGCTGTGACTGGTGAGTTCCTGGTAAATATCCAAAGTTATCTTCATCTTCTTTTTTTTTTCTTTTTGGAGAGGTTTTTGCTATAGGGTGCGTGTGCTCACCAGAAAGACAGAGACAGAGACAGAGAGACAGAAAGCGAAAAATCATCCCCCAGGGGGGATGGCCACACCGCAATCCCTTCTCCTCCATTCTCCTCTTGGGATCTTGGGCACGCACGCACATGCGCCCGGCGTGAATTTAGCCACCAGGTCCGGGACTCGAACTGCGGTCTACTACGTAGGAGTTCAGCGACATAGCCATTACGCTAACTGCTGGTCTCAGTTATCTTCATCTTAAAAGAAAAATTTCATAGTTGGTGGCGACTTAACACTATCCCTTTGGAAACTGAAGGGCAGAGATTTGATTTAATTCATTAATTAATTCATTGTTTTTATTGAGTTTATTATACTTGCGAGATTGCTCTCCTTTACTGGTTTAGTCCTACCATATTTACATTTCCTATGCTCCAAAAGCAGTAACTCTAATGTATTTAATGGACAGTCTTCTGTTTGTTCTTGTAGATTATATATTCTTGTTTTATTTTCATATATTTTTAAAACTGTGTTTTCAAAGTTTATTGACTTACTTCATGGTAGAGAGCACGTCATGCACAAGGGGACGAGGGAGAGGCCCTGCATCTGGCTGCGTGACTTCCAGCGCTGCAGTTCACTTTGCTCCCAACTGCACTACCAGGCTGGGCTCCCTGTACCTTAAATTATGTAAATAGTGTACTGCGCGTTAGACTCATTCTTTTCATGTCTCTTTCTCTCTGCAGGATGTTTTTCAGGTCCTGCCAAGTTGTTCTGTGTGTTTAGGTCCCTCATCTTTAACTGCTGCATAGTACTCACAGGTGGGCATCACCCCAAGGCTTTTCAAAGTTCTCACTGAAGAACTTCTAAAGGCTGAAAAGAGTGAGTTTATACCCTCATTGCCTCTCAAACGGAAGCCCAGAGCTCCAGGCTCAAAACCCATATTTCTTTGAAGTAATTTGATTTGTCACTTAAAAAGAAAGCATGTGGATTTTGCATTCTATTTCCTAATATAGTCATGGTTATTTACATAAAAATAACATTTCAGATTACCGTTAAATTGTTTAACTTTTATTTTTACTAAATCCATGAAATTGACCCTCTAGAAGTTGTACCATTTTTTTCCCACTCTTGAGTGTCCACACTCCCTGCACACTGCGATGCACCCCAAGTTTGAGAAGCATGGCCTTAATCTAAAATAAGTCTAAAATAAGAAATTCCCTCTTTTTTTTTCAGTAAAGATTTTTGCTATAGGACACATGCATCCGCCAGAGAGACAGAGAGACAGAAAGGGAGAAATCACCCCCAAGGAGGGCTGGCCATGCCAGAATTCCTTCTCCTCCATTCTCCTCCTGGGATCTTGGGCACACTTGAACACGTGCCCAGTGTGAGTTTTAAGCAGCCAGATCCGGGATTTGAACCACAATTGATTACATGGGAGTCCAGCGACATAACCATTACACCATCTGCTGGTCCCTAAAATAAGCAATTTCTAACAGTCGAATTTCAGGCAAAATTTTGCTTGAGAAACAGTAATACTTAAATCTCTTATTGAAAATGGCAGCCTTGGCAAATATGCTTAGCACTGATACTTGAAGCCTGTGGTAAACTGCTGAAGTTATTGGCTTCTGATCCAAATCAATCCTAATAATGCAGGACAATAAATGTGTTTTTAAAGGAATACTTTTCTCTTTTTTTTTTTTTTTTTTTTTTTTTTCATTGCCAGAGGTGCACATGTGAGATACAGAAAAAGCAACCGCCAAGGGGTGATACCATGTCACATCCCTTTTCCTCCATTTCCCCACCTTGTCAGGATTTGGGGCATGCATGCACACACACACCGGGTGCACTTTTCAAACTGCCAGGATTGAGAGTTGAACTGCAGTCGGCCACGTTGGATCCCTCTCTCTTAACTGCAGCACCGCATGCTCGCCGTAAAGGAACACCTTTTGAAAGAGCCAAATCTCGGAGAGATTTACTATGAGGTGCTGTTGCATGGCACTGTGAGGTTCAGTGAATCACCTCTGAACATTATATAAACATATACTCTAAGTCATAATAACATCAGACCCCACTCCTTCCATGCAGATGGCTTCTGGCAACTATTCCCTGGATAGCCAGACATCCTAGAGCCACCACTGAATTTCTGCTTTCATACCTTTGTGGTATTTTAATGCTTCTCTTTCTTTTGTTGTTCATTCTCCGTAATTCAGGCCAAGGCTTATCTATTCTATTCTATGTTCATGGATTTCATTTATCATTATGTTTCTCTGAACTTCCTTGTCATTTGCGGTCCTCTTAATTTAGCTCTCTTTATTTGTTCTTATTTTGTGTTTTTACCTTAATTTTAAGCACCTTATAGGAAAAGATTATATATCTCGCAGGTCTCCCTTGGCACCTAACACAGAAGTGGATCTATGGTAGGTCTCAACAAATACTTACCATTTGATTGAACTGTTATACGTTAGACTTTTGGCTGAATTTTAATTGTTATTTTAAGCTGTATGGCTCGCCACTCCAAGTGTGGCTTACAGAACAGAAAGCAGGTGCATCACTCCTGAGCTTGTTAGGAATGCAGAGTCTAGGTTCTCTCTCAGGCTAGCCTGAGTTAGAATCTACGTTTTAACAAGAGCTTGTGGGGCAGTCACACGGACATTAAAGTCTAGACATACCTAGCGTTCTTCCAGGCCCTCTGTGTCAGTAGGTTAACAAATTCTACAAATACTCTAATGTTAGTATCCTTAATGTTATCTAAAACTTGAAGAGTTTGAAACAACCGGATGTAAGTTTAGCATATCTTTTAAAAATCTGATTTCTAGACTACACCCTTAGGCCAAATTTGACCTACTTCCTGGATTAGATGGCTTTGGAGCTAAGAATGATATTTACAAATTTAAATAATTGAAAAAGTAGAAAGAAAACTATTTCATGACACATATAGTCTATATATGAATCCAAAGTCTCGTGTCCATAAATAAGGTTTTATTGGGCTGTATTTATTTACATACTATTTATGGTTATTTTTGCTCTGCAGCAGCTGAGCTGAGTAGTTGCAACAGAGACCTGACAGCCTGCACAGCTGAAACTATTTCTTATTTCGCCCTTTACAGAAAAAGTTTACTGGCCACTAATATAGATTCATGATCCTTGTTTAGATAGACTCTAGTTAAAATGCAAAAGCAGTCATGAACTTTATACATTGGTTGGCTTTACTATTCTATGCATATATATAATCTAGGGAGAGGTACCCAGCTACCTTAGAAAAGTACAGGCTGTGAAATAATTATTTTGAAATGCTGGAAGGATTATTATTTTATATGAGAATAGCTTTCTTTTCTAACCAGTTACAGGAAGTAAAAAAAAAAATGAAAGTGCTTGAAAATAATATCCAGTATGTCATTGTCATTTGGAACTCAATAAGCTATTATAGTTTTGTCAGGTCCAATCTCTAAGGAGGTGAATGAAAATATATATCTTGGGCAATCTGACCCCATCAACATCATACATTGTGGTTACCCTGACATCCGAAGAAGAGGAATTCTGTTCTGTCAACTTGGAGACTCCGAGTTGCTGGTAAAGGTCACTCACTCCTTTACCCTTAGCTACTGGGTATCAGATTGAAATGAAATTGAGGCTGTATGGGGAAGGTGTTCTACATCTTCTGTCAAATTAGCCTAATCCTCATTATGTTGACTGCTAATTCAGCATGTTCAAAGGGCTCCTGACACTACGAGAAATGTCACCCAATGATCTGAAAGGACTTAAAGGATATGAGACTTCTTGGTTTGAGTCAATTCCTCCCTGATGCTTCCTGGGGCTTAGAGGGTGTGTTTGCCATCCTCAGCTGCTTGGGGATCACTGTACATCTTCCAGTTAGGACACAGAATGGCAGCTTCGTTGGTAGGCTGAATAAAACATAAGGTGGGAGAAAACGGAAGGCTGCCTGAAACACTCATTTTCTTACTTCCTTCACGTGCAAGATTTGTTAGACCAAGAAAGTGATAGCTGAAAATAAATGTAATATAAAAGGTGATATAGTATCAGGGGTTGACACCCTCAAAGTTAAACAGAATCTCAGTAGAAAAATCCAAATGCTGAGTTTTAAGCTCCAGTTTGAAAACATACGTTTTGAAAAGTTTATTGTCTAGTCAACAGCTTGCTAGATGACAATCAGAAACGCAGGGGTTATGCTCCTCACTAAAATACTTAGCAAACCACTCCATTTCTGGATAATTCCAATTCTTTGCTGTGTAAAATAGACTACAGATACTTGGCTTCTTCCTAAACAAAATTTCAATGTTGGTAAACAACCATAACAGCGTTTGGGTTACATTAAATAAAGGGCTAGAAATGCAGTTAGTTCTATAAACAAAAGCACAAAATATTAAATATGGAAGCCCTTAACTACTTCACTTTTGTTCTCATTTTTTTTGTTTCGTTTTTGGTGAAGTTTGTTTTATTTCTTATGTAAGTGAGAGAGAGAGGGAGAGAGAGGGAGAGTTCCCCAACACAACCCCCAGCCTTGGATCACGGGCAACCCTGTGCCTGGCGTATCAGGAGATCTCTGACCTTGAACCTGCAATCTCCCCTTATGGGTCAGCCTCCTAGAGCATCATGTTTTATAGCTGTGCCCATATGTCCATCTTCTGCTCACTTTCTATGAAGAATTAAAGAAAGGAGAATTGTCAGTGGGTGTAATATCAAGTTTGAAGCACACTGGAAAATGGAATCCACGTTTCTCTAGACTTTTTCAACCTGGGGCTGCAGATGGGACCGTCATAATAACAATAATAGCTGGAATGTTATTATTTCTTGTTCCAAACTTCAAAATTGACGCTCTAGGCAAAATCCTGTCTGGTGCTACCGTCGTCTTTCCCAGCCCTATTGCTTTTCTTCCTGACCCTGAGGTCTCAGGGCACGCCGCCACTGCTGAGTCATGACACTTACAGCCCTCGAAGAGTCCAAATTGAGCAGGGTCCTTGGTGAATTTGAAGAAAAATGTCTCTCTCCTCTTTGTTAGGCTGTTCCGGAGGGTCCAACGTGGTGCTTTTGTGCATAAATATTTTCTAATGTGAGGAAACCCTTGCAGTTTTTACTTAGAAGCTTTCACTAAACTAGACATGTTCCTGGGTCCAGTGTATAAGCAGGAATGACTGACTGCTGCAGAAATGCATTTCTATCAACACTCACATCCCTGGCTTTGCAACCAGGCAAGTTTTCTCTCTCTCTCTCTCTCTCTCTTTTTTTTTTTTTTTTTTGAGAGGTTTTTGCTATAGGCTGTGTGTGCTCTCCAGAATGACAGAGAGAGACAGAGAGATAGAAAGCGAGAAATCACCCCCCAAAGGGGTTGGCCAATGCCACAATCCCTTCTCCTCCATTCTCCTCTCAGGATCTTGGGCATGCACGCACATGCGCCCGGCATGAGTTTAAGCCACCGGGTCCAGGACTCAAACCACAGCCGACTACATGGGAGTCCAGTGACATGACAACCCTCCTTTACCAAGTCATAATGCCTGTTCATCTCCCGACTCAGCAGTGAGACTAGCAGCTCCCGTACAAACCTACCTCTGCTGGGCCACTCTTCCGGCCCAGTAGACATGCCCAGATATACCTATCCTCCTACAAAGGAAGCGACTTTGGCTGAACCCAGATGATTGTGTGGGACACAGAGTCCCCCCTTTCTTCATATTGGCACTTTCCCAGATGGATAGCAGATCATGTTTCCTCCTCTCCCCGTGGAACCTGGGAAAATAATATTTGATCTAAGATGTTATGTGAAATAATAAACGAAGCTGAGGCAGACAGTAGATAGTTCTACTTGAAGTGAAGGTGGGTAGGGGGCACTGACTGTGTGTGCCAGGAACTATGCTATGTGTTAGCTGATTTAATTCTCACAAAAGTCTACTTTGATTTTACAGTTTACATTATTGAGCCCAAACAAACAGACGGAAACAAAACAAAACAAAACAAAACTGGTAAGGTTTTTAACAAAGTGGTTTTCAAACCTTGGTCCATCAGACTATAAAGTTCATTAACATTTTCTTCACTTAATTATATTGAAAATATGTGTATGTCTTTCCTGTGCATTTTGAAAACTCCACTTGATTCTCTTTATAATTGGATTTCTGTTACACATTTTTCCTCAACGCATTATTCTAAACTACATACTCCTCCCTGTTTGTCACTAGAAACTTTTCACAGTAATGTTTTATTTATTTTTCCAGAAGAGCCATTCCAATATATCAGCACAATAGAGAAGAAGCCGATATTAAAACAAACAAGTCTAAACAATAGTATCATGCTCAACACCTTGTAGCTGACAAAAAGTCTCTACTCTTATTACTGGAGGCATAGGCCTGGACTCTCGCCATCTCCATTAGTGGAAGATACTTCGGTCCAGTGATAAATTGGTTCCAGTTGTTCTATAGCCTCCAGGAACCCACCAGGTGCAGCCAGGAGACCACCAACCCCTTTAGCAAACTGAGACGTCAGAGCAACGTTAATGCCAAAAGAGAACAACAGGGTGTACAATTTGGTTCATTGTGCTTCGAGTGTGTGGACCAGTTGGATTGTGTCATAAATACGCTTCAGACAGCACTGTGCCTGGAACTTCAATTATCAAGACAATGGGTCTATCTCGGGCAAACTGCTTTGTGCATTCCAGTATTGTTTCAGATGTTGTAATGAAGAAAATAAGTAATTAGCGGCTTTTTGTGTTAAGTCCTTTAGCTACAATGTGGCTGGTGTATTTGAAACTTAATTGTTTCACTGTTAATAATGCATGTTTTTGGTAAATAATACTTTATCAACTAGGG